>BQNB010196894.1:0-11256 GCA_026074375.1 Tanacetum coccineum | reverse complement strand
TCTTACGTTAACCACCCTATTATATATATATATATATATATATATATATATATATATATATATATTTTTATATATATTTATCTATGACCCATATCAGTTTGACTTAACCCTCGATTTTTCCTCCACGACCCATATCAGTTTTTTCCTCTATGACCCATATCAGTTTGACTTAACCCAGGATTTTTCCTCTATGACCCATATCAGTTTTTTCCTCTATGACCCATATCAGTTTGACTTAACCCTATATTTTTCCTCTATGACCCATATCAGTTTTTTCCTCTATGACCCACATCAGTTTGACTTAATGAAAACACAAACACTAACCAATCTAAACAAAATACAAACAAATATAAACATACAAATTTAATACAAACAGAAACACAAACATACCTAAACTTAGAAATTTCATTAATTTACATAGAAATGTCATTACTAAAGTAGCATAAGGTTTGATCAGGTAATACATGTCAGAGTACCCAAAAATCAGCTTAAGATGTTACCAGAATATTGTTTCAAGATACGTATTGTTTTAACTACTAGATGAAATTAAACAATATGATGAAATGCTTTCATTAGCTTTCACCGCAAACCTTTCTTTTCCCTTTTGCCTTGTATGCACAGCTTCTCCAAAAAAAATTACAATACAATCTCATGTTTGAACATTTGCTAGCCCAAGCACGCAATTCTTGATTGGAATAGGGCTTTTGACAATGACTGTTAGAGTTTGATTCTTTGGCCTTTGTACTTTTTTACCTCCAGACTTCGAAAACATGAATTATTTAATGTCCTCGCCCGTGGCATCCTCGTCCGTGACATCCTCATTCGTGGTATCTTCGTATCATTTGAGCAATGCTTTTGATGGCCCCTTGCTAGACACAATATCATCTGAACTGCTGCTTTGCTCAAAACTACTGCTTTCTAAAGATATGTTGTTGTCAGAACTAATCAAAGTGATTTTTGCAAGAACAAATTAAGAACAACTACATATATGTAAGCTACCTGCTATCCATATTACATCTACATCCATTATAGAATAATAAACTAATCAACAAATACACTAATGAACAACACCCCTGTGTAACATCAACAATGCCTTACCTTCTATCTACTTGCATTATACACTAATTAACTAATTAAAAAAAATACTAATGAACAACACCCTTGTGTAATCCTAATGCTAGTTGCAATTCACATCCATTACAAAAATCCTTATGCTGCCATCTTATAATCCTAATGTTAATAGTAATGCTCAATTGTAGTTCACATCCATTACAAAAATCCTTATGCTGCCATCTTATAATCCTAATTGTAATGCTCAATTACAGTTCACATCCATTACAAAAATCCTTATGCTGCCATCTTATAATCCTAATGCTCAATTGCAGTTCACATTATTTGCAGTTCACATCCATCAACAATGCCTTATGCTGCCATTATATAACCCTAGTGCTCAATTGCATTTCACATCCATTGCAAAAATGCTAATGCTCATCACACTACATGAATGCTCTACAAAACCTTATGGATGAAGCCATAAGCTATAATGCATAACCTTCCCATGCTCTACGAAATTATGTTATCGACTTTCTATAATTTCAATAAACCCATAAAAAGACAAATTAGCTAAACCAAGCATCCCTTAAACTGTTTCAATAAATGGAAAAGCATTATACCCATCAACAAAGGCTTTTATAATTTCAATAAACCCATAAAAAAGACAAATTACGAAGCACCCATTAAACTGATGGTGTTTTTTTGGCGCCAAATGGGTTTGGAAACCGGTGCTAATGATGACAATCTATATACACTAATAACAAATGACATACCTTTACTTTTACTCATCGTGATTATCAACTGAATTTTGAGTTAAGGAAATGAGGAAGTAGGGTTTATAAGAAATTGGGTATTGAGAATTAGGGTTTAACGAATGAGAATGAAATTGGGAATATGGTGTTTGGTTAAGGGGTGGGTCGGGTGGGTTTAAGAAGGATAGTTATCACATTTAATATCATAATTATATATATATATATATATATAAATGGTGACGTGTACAGGTTAGCCGGTAACCCATTGCAAAATAAGACGATATTTGTGGTAATAGAATAAATATACTGGGTTCATGAGTTTGATAAAAGTATTTTTTTTATTCATTACCTATATGTGATTCTAAACTTGGATAGAAGAGGAATTGATCTACACTCGGTTCGGTGCCCGATTTGTGACGATGATCTCGAAACAGAAAATCACATATTTGTTCATTGTGCCACGGCAAAACAAATGTGGGCCGACATATTAAAATGGTGGAATCTTCTCAACTTAATTCCCTCCAACCTTTTTGAAGCCATCACCTTGGCGGATCGGGCAAATCTCACAGCTACACTCACATACCTTCTTGATGGCGTGATTCAGTCAGCTATTTGAATTCTTTGGCGGAATAGAAACGAGATAACTTTCAAGAACAAGAGAAGCAACAAAGATGTGATTCTAAATGATGTAAAGCTTCACTCGTTCAATTGGATTTCTAGTAGATATAGCAAAAAGGTTTGTAACTGGATAGAGTGGTATTCTAACCCTCGTAACGCTATATCTAATTGTTGTAACGCTTGATGCTAGCTTCTTGCTAGGTTCTTAATATCATTTGCCGTTTAAAAAAAAATCACAGAAAACAAAATTAAAACAATCTTTAAAAAAAAAGAATATATATTTAAAAGGGCGAAATAAGTATCACAGAAAAGTAAAAGGGTCTGTTAGATAAATACCTGTTGCTCCGGTTACCTATTCTCCAAGCCACTGCATTTGATATAACCCCACACCTTGTTCGATCTCTGGAATTTAAATTTCACACATTCATCATCAATCGGTCTCTAGTTTGCGATGTCGGTAAGCACAGTCTCCTTCGATTATATGTATCTGCAATAATTTTGTTAAATGAAAAATTAAATAATTTAGGGCACGGTTGCACTTATATATATTTGCTATGTCTCGATTATGAAAAATTAAATAACTAGTTAGTTAGTTTGTTATATATATTAGGGCACTGTTAATTTGTTGTTGATGTTGTTATAGATATTTGAGTACAATGGAAGTGCGTTGGTAGCTATGGTAGGTAAGAATTGTTTCGCTATTGCTAGTGATAGGCGGCTTGGTGTTCAGCTCCAAACTGTTGCTACTGATTTCCAAAGGATCTTCAAGATCCACGACAAGCTCTTTCTTGGTCTTTCCGGTCTCGGTAGCGATGCTCAGACTCTGTAAGTCTTCTTCGTAACACATACCACAAATTAGTGTTAAAGTGAGATCAAATTAAAGTTACCATTGTACTTACATTTAAGCTAAAAGGGTCTTTCTTGAAGCTTATTGTTCGACTTGTTTGACTAGGCATATAAAGTATAAGCTCGTGTTTTCATCTTTAAGTGATAATATGTTCACAAGGCAAAAATTAAGCTGGACAAAGAAGTCTTGTAGGCCAAAAAATAAGCTGAAACAAACTCTATGTCAATGAATTTGATTGGAATTTTTAATCAAAGTTTGTTCTTTTTCTTTCTTTGCCGCATCTTTCGAAAAGTAAGTAGATTTCACATTTGTTGTGGTAATTGCCTTTTATAAATGTTTGTTTTGTTTATGTGCAGTCATCAGCGTCTTGTGTTCCGCCACAAATTGTATCAGCTTCGGGAAGAAAGAGACATGAAGCCTGAAACTTTTGCTAGTCTTGTTTCCGCTGTTCTCTATGAGAAAAGGTTGAAACCGACTTTCCTACTAGTATTAGTATAGTAGTAATGTTGAGTTATTATTGTTTTGTTTCATGGCGGTATATAAATGTTGAGTTGATATGATTTTGTGATTGGGAGTAGGTTTGGTCCGTATTTCTGCCAACCTGTGATTGCTGGTTTGGGAGATGACGACAAGCCATTCATTTGCACAATGGACTCCATTGGAGCAAAGTAAGTCTCCTACTTATGCTTTTTTGTTAGCCGTACATGTATGGGAATCATCAACTATGAAAGTTATAAATCTTTTTAAAAGGTAAATTTGATCACACACAAACCATAATATTATACTTTGTGTAAACTATGTTGTACTCTAATAAGACGCAAATGTGAGAAGAGATCTTATGTAGTTTTAGACTTTCATGTGACTGCCATTTTCTTGTTAGTCGACTTTATGCTCATGAATGAATAGGTAAACAGCATCTTATATAAGTCTGAACCACTCGATGCGAGCTTCTAGCTCCTACATGATTTTGATTGTCTGTAACAATCACCATGTTCTTTATTTTGGCTCTGTTACTCTTATATAAGTTATGCTAATACCCTTCTTTGGCACGACCTGAAAAATGATGTTTATGATCAAGTTAAATTTAAATCTTTAAGTACAAATTTACTGTCAAGAAGTATTGTACTATCATTTGCAGCTGCATGAGGTATGATTGCACAATAGAATGCTTGCACCAAGGATAGGAGGACTAGAAGTCTTAGGTTATACGACTCATTATTGAACTATTAGATATGCTTTTACAGACGTCCTAAACACAACCATACAGTCTAACGACTAGTTTTCTCAAAGTAGCATCACCATTCCTGCATCAGGCTACGCCTGGCCTGGTGTAAGGATACTAACCTTATGTCATAAATCCGATTTGAGAATCAGACCCAGTTTATTGCGCTCATTTACTTTTCACAAGCAACCAATTTACATGAACAATGGTTATGATCCTTTAAACTTCCAATGCGTTTATTGTAATGTATCGATAATAAATGACACCATTTTTTAAATTGCGGGATGATTATCTGTACTTGGATAGTATGAAACAGTGCTAAGTTGAGCAATGCTGCATAAGTTACATCTGAACTTGCCTTTCACTTTCACTTTAATTTGTAATATGCCATTCTGTTGTATTTATATGGAGTTGGTGACGGTTTTTTGGTTACCAAATGCCTGTCATACTGCTTCAGTAAGCAGTATGCATTCGTTTTGCATGAGGTATGATTGCACAATAGAATGCTTGCATCAAGGATAGGAGGACTAGAAGTCTTAGGTTATACGACTCATTATTGAACTATTAGATATGCTTTTACAGACGTCCTAAACACAACCATACAGTCTAACGACTAGTTTTCTCAAAGTAGCATCACCATTCCTGCATCAGGCTACGCCTGGCCTGGTGTAAGGATACTAACCTTATGTCATAAATCCGATTTGAGAATCAGACCCAGTTTATTGCGCTCATTTACTTTTCACAAGCAACCAATTTACATGAACAATGGTTATGATCCTTTAAACTTCCAATGCGTTTATTGTAATGTATCGATAATAAATGACACCATTTTTTAAATTGCGGGATGATTATCTGTACTTGGATAGTATGAAACAGTGCTAAGTTGAGCAATGCTGCATAAGTTACATCTGAACTTGCCTTTCACTTTCACTTTAATTTGTAATATGCCATTCTGTTGTATTTATATGGAGTTGGTGACGGTTTTTTGGTTACCAAATGCCTGTCATACTGCTTCAGTAAGCAGTATGCATTCGTTTTAAACATTTTGTTGGTTTTGGACTTTTGGTGCTATTCTAATTTGCAACGGTAGTTTTTTAGCCTTATGATTTGGTGTTAAAGTGATTCAAGTATGCTGTACCGTGTTGCAGTCACTTCAGTATTTGATTTGATCAGCGTTATCTTTACATCTCATTGTGGTTGGGCTGCATTGTGTAGTTTATCTATTGGTCTTCCATTCTCATCACGGTTTACTGTCATCATTTGTGTTAGATCTCTTGTCAACCTGCTTTAGGAAATATATTTGGGCAGCTTTTCATTTGTATTTGTGTATTATATTCTTCAATTGTAGTCTTAGAGTATGCAGTGATCTGTTTTCTTTTGATATCGTAAATGCTTGAAATCTGGTAATTTGTCTTTGATGGAATAAAAAAGCATGTGATGCAGGCATTAAAACTTGTACTCTTTTTTTAATCAATTGTAGGGAGCTTGCAAAAGATTTTGTAGTTGCTGGAACTGCATCAGAGTCTCTTTATGGTGCATGTGAGTCTATGTTCAAGCCTGACATGGTATGTCTCGATATTCCTATTTCTTTCTTTCAATTATCTTACTGCTTTCTGTAGCTTTTTGCATCTGCCATTGTGCAAATATAAATATGAGTGTTTGGGATTGCTTAATTTTTTCTGCTGATCTGTTTTTTCTTAAGCAGTAAAACCAGTTTCTCTATCCAAACACTTGGATGGCCAGAAAAACTGCTTTTCTAAACCTGCTTTTTTAACAAATTTTCCGGACATCCAAATTTGTTTTTTTAAGCGGATGAGCAGAAAATGATGCATAATTTCACTTAGATGATTAACGGGGAAGCCATTGGATAGTATAAATTGAAGCAATTGGATATCGATATTGGGGCCTATATGATATACATGATCAAAATGAATACTTAAACACACCCACTTTTGGTATTCACTAGATCCAGAAACAATGTTTTGTGATCAAGTGATTTACTGCGACTCACTAACATGTCATCTCCTCATTGGATACTTCATTTAGTCTCTTCTGTTTCTATGTATGCAGGACCACGAGGAGCTGTTCGAGACTGTCTCCCAAGCACTTATATCATCGATTGATCGTGATTGTTTGAGTGGTTGGGGAGGACATGTGTACATTGTGTAAGTTTCTTCGCAAATTGCATCTTCTTTAAATTGTAGGGGTGACAAAATGGCCGGGTTGGTTCATGGCTTAAAACTAGTTTGGGTAAAAAAACGGGTGATTTTTGGTACTCGTCAACAGATAGCTTGGGATTTAGCCGATCTTGCAGACACATTTTTTATTGTAGGGGTGACAAAATGGCCGGGTTGGTTCATGGCTTAAAACTAGTTTGGGTAAAAAACGGGTGATTTTTGGTACTCGTCAACAGATAGCTTGGGATTTGGCTGATCTTGCAGACACTTTTTTTTTTTTTTTTTGTAATTATATCTAATAAATAATTTGTTAAACATGATTCCGAATATAGACTACCACACTGACAATCTGAACATTTTTAGAGTGATTAAGAACATTTAATGCACTTCAATACATTTTGAGATGACTTCTAAGTTCTAACCATTTTGACCCGATTCCCTTTCAAGATTATTCTTTTAGTCTAATCCATCTGTCCCTGTAAAACATCTCAATCTAATTGAGCCATATGTATATAAATGTGTCGAAATTTCCACCTCTTTTGAGTTATATATTTTTGTTAATTGTTTGCTACTGTCGCATCCAGTTGTATCATTTTGTTAGCGACGAAACATTAGGTTGACCTGTCATGGCCCCACCTGTTTTTACTCGTGCAAAGAAACTAATACTCTTGTCCAAACCTTCTTGGCTGTTACCAGCTTGCAAATCACTCGTCGCTATATCAAAATAATAGCAATTAATTTGGCTTATAATTCTTTTGATTGGTATACGAAAGCTTTGCTACTGGATTTGATTGTTTTTGTTCCATTTGTTATTCACCTGTCCAAACAGTCATCCACTGACATCAATTTATGATGTCTGATATGATTTTATGCAGTACGCCGACCGAAGTCACTGAAAGAATCTTGAAAGGAAGAATGGACTAACCGGCTCGGAACCCAAGTATTTTTAGCCTTGAATCCGTATGGACAATTATGAACTATTTGGCTTTTGGATTTGAAGTGAGTAAGCTTCGGTGCTGATTTGATAATGTTATTTGTACTTTGGTCTCCGATAGCTTATTTCAGAAGGTAGTTTTGTGCTTTTGGTTTGGAAAGTTGACAAAATTTCAGACGTTTACCGTATTGTTCTGTAACAGTCATCTTCATGTCTTTCTAAGAACGTTCTCTTATAAATCTATCTTGTGTCTTAGAAGCTTGATTACTCCTCTCCGGGGATGGTAGTTTCTAACCCAGTGAATGGATCAACTTTGGCCATCATTTTGCTGCTAGCCGATTAAATAGGATAATAAAACAACTGTTACCGGGTCCAATGGGTTGAAAGGTATCATCGGTGTGTCCATAATGTGAACATTAGTAGTTCTGTTTCAAAAATTCGATTTTGTTGTAATATTATGTTTTTTTTTTACTCAGATTTTCAGTTTTAAAAAGGTGAAGACAAATTCTTTCTTCGTTGGGTCGAGTTTCCTAAATTTTTTATCCAAACTATTTCCTACTCTTTATCTTTCTCATATCCAGTTTCCCAATATCTTTTTTTCTTGAAAATCAATTTGCTTGGCCTGTGATAATTGGGTTTTTTTTGCAATTGAAGTAATAGTATTACAATATATGTACGTCATACTCTGTATTTTGGTTTGGTTTGGTTTGGAGCATCTCACGACCTTGATGCCTCAGGCCCTTTTGGGTATGATTACCGGTATTTGTGTCACCAAAACTTTGCGAGTGAACTGAATGTTACGGGTAACATGATCCAGATGAAATATCAATTCACATGCTTATGATTCTCATTATTTGGGTTAACAAAACCTCAGCAGTAATTTAAATCTGTTTTCCCTGATATTTAATGACTCGTTGGTTCGATCTCATTACCCAGGCCGTATCTGTTTCTTTGGCTAATGAATTTCATTACCCAAACAATGTCAAAAAGTGTAGTTCCTAAATGCAAGTAATGTTTTGATTTGCTCCAAGAGATTACTTATTCTGATTTAAATCCAATTTGAATCCTTAACCAACTCACTCGTGACTAGGAAAACAGTTTGTGATCATTTGGCAGATCGACGTAAGTTTACTAGTACACTACCTAGTTTCCGAACCCTGTTCATTCTTCTTTACCATCACATATATCACCATCGGGATCCATGTTTTTGTCGATTGTTATCATACTGGATTATCCAGGGTCGTCACCCGTGGTTTTCCTCCCACTAAACTGGGAGCTTCCATGTGAATCCTTGTTCGTTTGTAACTCTCGCTACTTTGTTTAGGCTGATTATTGTTTCGCTTAATCGTTGCTCTTGCCCACAGGCTATGCTCCAAATCATCTTCTTATAATAAAATCTGAAGCAGCTTTGCAACAACTGTTTTAATTTTTAGAGTTAAAGTTAGTAGCGCATATCTAATTTCTTTGTAATCGCGTTTATCCTAAAGGAGTTTTCTTATTTTAAGAAATTATATACTTATTGTCCATTTGATCGAATTAAACTCTCTTCCTTCATTTAATGCTCAAATTTTTTTAAGTAATACAAGTTATAAAACATAGTGTACAATACTTCTAATGCATAAATAAAACTTAATTTTAAGCATTACAAGTTTTAAAGTTTTTTTTTACAACTATCAAATGCACTTACACATCAATTCAACATATATAATCAATGTTAATATTTAAAATACTCTCTTACTCAAACGTACAACTAATATAGCATATGATACAAACTAAGCAAGTTATAAATCATTATTTTAATTATAACTCAAGCAAATAAAAAAAATGCATTTTTGAATACATATTTATAAAACTTAATTTTAGATAAACCAAATAGTCATATTGAACAACGGAAAAACATTACTCAGTAAATATTTAATATCACAATTGTATAATAAAAACATTAACATTAATTAAAGATTTAAAATATGCAATGATGACATGCATAGTAAAGATAACACATTTGAGAAAAATGCATGATACGTGTACTTGCAATAAATGAAATGCACTTGATAAAAATAAACATTTTGCATGTGCAACATCTAGAATAATAAGGATATATTCCTTATCTCCATAACACGTGTGGGCTACCATGAAAAAATGAGCAATACACCATATGAAAACACTTAATTTTGAATTGATAGATTGCCAAATAGGAAATAGGCAATGATGAGAGATTCCTTATCAAGAATATATTTATCCAATATCAGAATATATTCGCAAATACATCTGACAATATTCGATTGTGACGATTCGCTAGCAATTTCACAAGTCTATAAATACGACCGTTGAAACCCAACCAAAGACAAATAATTTCTCTCTCTCACTAAATACTAAAAAACATTTCATACATTTATTATGGAACTATCATCTTACTTGACCGTCGGAGCTCAATCACGGGGCAAAGCCTCTGGGTAAGTTCTAACGTGGATTTTCTTTGTTGAGTGATACAGGTAGATTGGTCCATCCGTTCGACACCAAAGACCTCATTTGCGGACCTGCTATTTTTGGTATCATCAATTGGCGCCATCCGTGGGAGAGAAATAATTCATATAACTTCTCGTAGCTGATGTTATATCGCGGAAGAAAACCCGTTCACCATGCCGGTAGAAACCTTAGGGGATGGACCTAATGAGCCTGATCCTAAGGGATTGCCGGAAGGATTACACACTTTCCCCACCACTACCGAAAATCATACACCTGATCGTATTCCTAAAAACACATCTGAAAATGCCTCTGGAGACCCAGTCATGCATTGTACAAAATTTTGAACAAATCAATGCTATGTATTCAGCATTTTCTTCAAAAAGAAAAGAGGTCCATCCCACGTCAATACCAAACAACGATGACCACCCTATTATGGAACCATGGAAATCAGACCTTGAAGGTTTGACAGACGGAGCAGCTCAGGGAATGCCGGAAGACACCATGCCACCCGATAAGCCAACCAAGAAGGGCAAGACGGCAGCCGAAAACCCAGACAGATTCCCAAGACAAAAACATGCAACCAATGCTGCTTTTTACAGCGAGCCATTTACGTTTAAAGAAACGGATTGGAGTGTACGTAATTTGGTGGCATCGACTTTTACAACGCGAATTAGAGATTATGACATGCCAGATGGGCTGAAAGTGCCAACAAACTTAAAAACATACGACGGCACAACAGACCCAGACGACCATCTGACGATATTCATGGGAACTATGGACGTGCATAAACTTCCAGAACCCGCGTGGTGTCATTTCTTGCACATCACCTTAAGCGGGGCAGCAAGATTCTGGTACGACAACTTATCACCAGGATGCATAAATAGCTTTCACGAGCTAAAAGATAAGTTTCGCGCAAACTTTTTACAGCAAAGACGATTTCAAAAAACCCAGGCAGAAATTCTGGGTATTCGACAACGCTCCGACGAATCACTTAGAGACTACTTGCAAAGGTTCGGAAAAGAAACGTTGCACATGACTGACCGATCGGACGGAATGATGACCGGAGCATTCATCAGTGGACTACGACCAGGGAGGTTTGATCCTGCCAAACTACACCTTAAAATATATATAATATATAATAAAATATAGAATATATGTAGTAAGAATAGTCTAGAAACAAAGTCAAT
>BQNB010196892.1:856-11256 GCA_026074375.1 Tanacetum coccineum | reverse complement strand
TTCAAATTGAGGTTCAATACCAATAATGTGGCACATGAACCTCTTTTTCCAGTTGGTGAAATTTTCCACCTCTAGTACCGGAGCGGCATTTAGTTGGCCACCCCTATATTCAAGAGTCTGTGGTACCTCTACTGCTGCCATTTAAGATGGATCTTGATTTTAAATATCTTTGAGCCTTTATATATAAACTTTTTTACGAGATTTTATAAACCAGAAGGCTGTGATACCACTTGTTGGTCCCTAGGAATGTGATATATAGTTTATCAATTTAGACTTAATTACATTCCATGGCAACGAAGTGAGTTTTAAACAAATATATATAAGCAATATAAAGAACAAGTTTAAACACAAAGAAGTACTTTTCAACGTATAAAATTTTATTAGAATCAAATAAATGACACACCTTGCTTGTGGAATAGCAAGGTGGTTGAATGATAATTGGGGTGATATCTCCTTCGAACATATTCTTTAACCAAAGTTATGAGAATAAGAAAACAAACTTGTTATGACTAAACTAAAGCTTCAGCTTTCAGTAGTACGAGTTAGTTTGTTTGAGAGATAAATGAACTCTTCAATGTGTATCACATTAATTGGAAGAGATAGCATTTACTCTGGAAATCCCTTTCCTTTTATAGACAAAGGGATTAGGGTTTACATGTTTTAACCTAGCTACGTGTCAAGCATTAAATGGGTGGTTGAGCTACCATTTAATGCACGTTTACTTTCTAGTACTAGGTACAGTCCTTGAAGAAAAGTTGTTGTACTTCTATACCAACTTTAGAAGTAGCATTTCCTAAGGAGATTGCTTTATTCCTTTTGACATAAGGCAATCTTTTTCCCGCCTTGTAAACCTTCTAGAAGTGAAACACACGTTTCAGCTTCTGTTAAGGATATATACGACGTTCAACTTAGAATTGTCAGCCAAGCTGAACTGAAGCTCCAACCAAGAGTCCTTCTTCAGCTTATGTACTGTTGCATACACTGAAGTGAAGATACTTCCTAATCTTATAAGGACCTGAAGAGCTGATGCTAAAGGAACTTCAGCGACTGAAGCTGAAAGGCTTCAGTGACTCAAACTGAAAGACTTTAGTTTGAGAAACACTTAGGGGATTTTATGATTAAATCTACTGAAAGACTGAAGGGCTCAGGAATTGAACCCAACAGGTTGTTACAGAAAGTAGTGGGCCAAATGGCATATATGGCATATGTGGCTAAAGGTAACTGGTAATTTTTTTCTGATTATTTAGCCACATATGAATTTGGAATGCGTAACAAATACAAGTAAGCTTGAAGCGTTAATCATGATATACATATAAATAGTGACAAATATATGTCACAGACTTGAACACTATAACCAAATGGCATATATGGTCACATGAAGTAATTTTATATGTGTCTAAATCATACAGTCAAGTTTGGTCACACATGATTTGAGGGTGACTGCTATCTTTTGCTAATTATTTAGCCACGTATGAATTTGGAATGCATTACAAATAAAAAGTAAGGTTGAAGCATTAGTCACGATATACATATAAATAGTGACACATATATGTCACACACTTGAACACTGTGACCAAATGCCATATATGGTCACACTAAACTTTTTGTCACACATTATTTAAGTGAAGCCAAAATACAGTACATATGGTCCCGCTTTAATTTTCCCCAAAATCAAAACCTCTCTCCAACGCATTCTTCACAGATCTAAAAACATTTCATTCATTTTCACCCTAGCCCCGCCTTAAGTTTTCCCCAAAATCAAAATCACTGTTTTAGATCCCTCCCATATTTTTGTTCCCTCCAACTTATTCACTTTATTCAGTCTCACTTACCCTTTTCCCCCAAAATCAAAATCACATCCATCACCAAAGTACAAACCATCTTCTGGTGTAACTGCTCATCTTCGCCACCCACTGCACAAGTCGACGTCGAACGTATCCTTATTAACCAAAGCCAACGCCATCACCATCGTTGCTTCGAATTTCAAGGCTATTAATATATTAATCAGGTACTATATTATGTTATATGCTCAATTTGGAAACCAATTTAAGGTGTTCATGAGTTAATTTTTATATTGTTTTAACAAAATCTTTTTCTGGAATCACCCTTTTTTGTTTTCTATCAAGATTTCGGTGAAACACTGTACTCGTCAACTTCCACAATTTCATAAGTACGTTTATTATATCCGATGTTTTATCATAGTGTAGACCAAGTGTTCGACAAAATGTCCGACTCAGTTTTGTGCACTTATTGTTAAAAATGTTGTGAATTGTATGTGTATGGGGTCCTAAGGAAAGTGTTTGATGAAATGTCTGACTTAGTTGTGAATTGTATGTATAAAACAAGTGTTCAACCAAAAGTGTGACTGAGATGTGTGTATATAGACCAAGTGGATTTCGACTTTTGTTATTGTACAACTTGACTTAATTTATGTGGGTAACTAAGGGTCCTTGATTTGATTGTTATTTGGTATTGATCAAAATTTTAAAAAATGAGTGATATGTAGTATTCATAAATCTGAGCCTCATTTATATACCTCCTTTTGTATGAAACCTGATTAATTGACTGAAGGTGCATTAGAATATGTACTTATATACATGCCTACTCATATGTATGTAAAATGTTTAGCGTTGTTATCGTATTAGATGCGTTGTCCTGCTGCTATGGTGCCAATAAGTCGGCTTCAAATAGTAAAATAGTTTTGATGTTGCACAGCTTGATTAGTAAAGATATGTAGGGTGATTATTGTTTGCAAGTTTCTATTTGGCAGTCAACCTAAGCGCTATCTTATGGCTGTGTTTCTGATTATTTTTTTATTTAGATCACTACGATAACGCAATGCAAAACACCCCTGTTAAGTGAGTATTTTATTGGTCCAAGTTTGTATACGTATAAATGTTATGCCCAAAATGATATGTATAATAACCTGACTCGTCATCTTATTCATCTTACTATAACGTTTATTAATCAAGTCATAGCTCATTGTAATCCTCATACTTTCTTTTTCATACTCTTTTGCAGCACCAAGGATGACAAAGAGTTCACTATTGTGAAGATTTTGGTGATTCTTCTATGATCCAAAGGAGAAATCCAAGTCAAAGACTAGAAATTGACTGAACAATACGGTATGGAACTATACCTTTAGCTGAGGTCTTGCCTTTTGCTTTTATCTGAAAGCTATTGCACTTATTTTTACTTTTTATGTCCCATTTATCTGATGTGAGGAGAATTAAGGACCCAAGATATATAAACAAAACTTAAATAAATAGTCTAAACATTTAGTTCTCTGTATTGATTGTTTTCTGACCCTTTTTGTTTATCTGGTAAAAGGTATAACCATTTTGGGCAGTTTGGACCTTTACGTGGGAAGCAGGCAGCAACAGAACTACCAAGAGATTGGGTTTTGATCGGTCGTAGCACACAATGCTCTGGTATTCATTATTTGCTGGTCGAGGAGATTCATATTGGTTTTTATTAGACTGTATACCCAATCTAGGTCTTTTATCTATTTAGTATCAAAAGTCCCTATAAAAAGTAATAAAGTTTGGTCTCCCTAGAAATACATGTTCACATATCTTAGAACATAAGGCAAAATGGTTCCAAAGTACTAAACAGCTTAAAAGAAGTTAAAGATACATTAGACGAAATTTGTTATAACAAAATGCTCTTTTTGCTTATATGGGCTAGATTTTGAATGGTTTGAACACATTCTAAGAATAAGGGTCAATGTGTGTTGCAATAATGATTAGTATATGGGTTGTAATGTTTGCTTACTACCTGCAATTAGTCATTTTCAAAAAATTTGTTATAACAAAAACTAACTGCAACAACAAATTAGCCCCTGTGGCAACGAACAGGTTATTTTCCATCTCGTTAGATTTAATTCTCAGTATTTTTTTTGGCAGAGGCATGCAAGTTTAACAGAAAGATTTAAATTATTCATTTGTGGCCGTGAGTTAGGGAATGCATTTTCTGAATTAACTGATCCTTTGGACCAGGTATGTTTTATAGTCACTGGTCATGGTTCCTGATTATTATTATTTTGTTGCGTTATTTACTGGAAAAAAGCACAAAACGGCTATATAACTACCACATTGTGACAGAGAGGACGGTTAGAAGAACAAGCGAAGTAACATAACAAAAAGAGAGAGGCAACAGCTTTAGAAGGAAAGGGGCCAAAAGATGATGATGACACGTCTTATGAGGTGAATCTTGATGAAAATTTTCTAACAGCTCTGGGATACAGAATGCCTCTAGCTTTAGGAATGGTATAAATTTGACTCCAGACTCCCTTTTAGATGTGACAAATTGGTGTCTGTGGGGTTCAAGTTGGTTTAAAATGGGTCAGAAAATGGGTTCGTGTTAAAACTAGTAATTTTGCTTGCTGGTCAAAAGTTTGTTGGGTTGACCTGCAAACACTTCTTTTATCGTGAATGATACTATTAACGTTAACGTATGCAGGTCTCTTGTTAATCTTCATTTTATGCTACACTTGAAAGTTTGAAAGTTAAACTAATTTTTGGATACTGAAATCTTACGCAGACGCTGGTAAGTGAACTATCCAATGAAGTAGGCTTCCCTGTGATAAACACGAGTTTTGATGCTCTGCTAGAGTCTCTTCTTTCAACTGCTAAGCTGTTTCCTCAATCTGTTAGATATTGGATATTAGCATCTTAGACATCCCCCTTCTACCTAGTAACTGTTAAATATTTACAGTAGGATATCGGATATTAGCATCGTAGACATTTTGTTATCTTGAACTTGTAATTCGAATGTTTGATTGATATTGTACGAAGTTTAATTTGAATTAATCTGTTATGCACAATTTGTAAATTATTTTATTATGGTTTGACCTATAATATTGTGGTAAATATGCGGGCAATATTTGTTGACACTTTTGGCCACTTTATGCTTAATTGTATGTGACTAAATACCCAAAAAAACATGTTTTGTGTGACTAAATATTACAAAAGGCCACACAAACATAAAATTCATGTGGCCATTGGATGATCAATAGTCACACAAAATACACATTTCTTCACTTTAAACAGCATATGGTCACACTTATTAACACTTTTGGTCACTTTATGCTTAATTGTATGTGACTAAATACCCAAAACAAACATGCTTTGTGTGACTAAATATTACAAAAGGCCACACAAACATAAAATTCATGTGGCCATTAGATGATCAATAGTCACACAAAATACACATTTCTTCACTTTAAACAGCATATGGTCACACTTATTAACACTTTTGGTCACTTTATGCTTAATTGTATGTGACTAAATACCCAAAAAAACATGCTTTGTGTGACTAAATATTACAAAAGTCCACACAAACATAAAATTCATGTGGCCATTGGATGATTAATTGTCACACAAAATACACATTTACCTCACTTTAAACAGCATGTGGTCACACTTGTTAACACTTTTGGTCACTTTATGGTTAATTGTATGTGACTAAATACTCAAAAAATATGCTTTGTGTGACTAAATATTATAAAAGGCCACACAAACATAAAATTTATGTGGCCATTGGATGAACAATAGTCACACAAAGTACACTTTTACTCACTTTATACACACCATATGGTTACACTTATTAACACTTTTGGCCACTTTATGCTTAATTGTATGTGACTAAATATAAAAAAACATGTTTTATGTGACTATATAGTGTTAACGGTCACTAATACTGATTAATCCAACTAAATTTGTACCTAATTAGTCACACATGTTAAGGTTTTGGTCACTGTTTTTTAATGGATATGGCCACTAACTTAAAAATGTAACTGTAGGTACCCTACGGTCACGCGATCTTTAGTCACACACACTCGAAAAATCATGTGTGACTATATGTATATCGTTACATTTTTTTGGTGTAGCCAAATCCACTTTGTGTTCTAGTAGGGACAAAGTCAGACAAGCACGATACAAGCAACAGATCATGGAATTGTACCACACATGCTGTGAATACAGATATCAGATCAGTAAATGACCAAGAGCCATCAGCTGAGGTACAATTGACTGCTCAACATAATGTACTTGCTAATGAACAACAACATATTGTACAATCTGAACCCATTTATGACACATATTTATTGGAAAATGTTGATAGCAATACCACTCCTGATTCAATAAATATGTGTAATAGGGGAGGAGGGATTGACCAGAATGCTGAAAAATATCAAGTTACAAGTCCTTTACTTGATCCATTAACTCAACCTAACACAAGTGAGTAATCATACCGATCTCTCGAGTCTGAAAATATTTCTCTCAAAAACACCGTTGCCTAATTTCCAAAAGATTTTTCAAGAATGGAAGCACATTGTGTTAATATGGAACTTAATTATCAAAATCAAACTTTAAATTTTAGGCAACATGATCAAATTTTAAATGAAACAAGTAATAAAGCTAAAATTAAAAGGGAAATTGATGTTTTGGAAACAATAAACATTGAACTAGAAAATAGCATGGCTAAATTACTTGCAGAGAATGAGAAGTTGCATAAGGAAAATGCTCATTTGAAACAGACTTACAAAGATCTTTATGATTCTATCAAAAAGACGCGAGTTCAGACAAAAACTTTAATGACTCACTCATTTCTCAAGTAAATAGTAAGACTATTGAAAATGCTGATTTAAAAGCTCAGATTCAGGAAAATGTTTTTGCGAATGCAGCATTAAAAACGAATTAAGAAAATTAAAAGGAAATAGCATGGATACTAAGTTTGCAAAATCATCAATCTTGGGGAAACCGGTTTTACAACCACTCAGAAAACAATCAGTTGTTAGACAACCCAATGCGTTTTAATCTGAACGACAAAAAATTTCAAAACCATGGTTTGCCTCCCAAGTTGATGTGAAACATGATTTGCGAAAACCAGTCACTCCTCATTATTTGCCTTAAGTTAGAGAATCGGTGTATGCAAACCCTCATCATCTGATTGAACCTGGCTCATCTAGGAATAGTTCTAAAGAATCATATGGTTCAAATGACATAGTTTATAATTACTATCTAGAGGAAACTAAGAAAAAGACACAAGACAAAAATAGGAATCTTAAACCTAGGGAAATGCCTTCTGCTAGAACACACTACACTCCTAATACTTGTACACCAAAACCTAGGAGCAATAATCAAACATTTAGGAATTGGCCTAAGAGTAGTAATGTTACGATAAAAGTTGTGCAAAAAGCAAATCACTCTAGGAATCCTAGTTCATTTTCAAACTCCAAACACTTTGTTTGTTCGACCTTTCAGAAATGTGTCTTAAATGCAAATCATGATGCATGTGTAACAAAATTCCTGAAAGACGTGAATTCTCGTGCTAAGGTTCAATCCTCTAAGTCTAGAAACAATATCAAACCCGTAGAAAAGATAAGAAATGTTAACAAACCTGAAAGATGGGTCTCTAAAGGATATAGGCTTTCTCCTAATAAGTCTTTCATTAGGCATGAGAAAACAAAAACTCCTAGATATTGTCTTAGGTGGAATCTCACGGGTAGAATTTTCAACATTGTTGGTCTTATGTGGGTTCTAACTAGAAAGATATTCACCTCTAGCATAAACAAGGTTGACAATAAACCCCCAGATGGTTCAAATGAAGATATCACTAACCAATATGCATGCAAACAAACTCTTAATTCCAGTGTAGGTAATCTTAACTTAAGTGCAGGTACATCCCTCAATCATAAAAAGGAAAGACTCGGAGTTTGGTTGCTAAAAAGAATGATATCTCAGAAATAAAGGGTTCAAGGAATTCAAATCTGATGAACAAGAATAATGGCGTTTGCATATAACAATTCAGGCCATGTTCCTCAAAGAAAAGAAAGGTGTACCCTTAAGTGCGCTTTATCTTTAAAAGAAGAGAAATCTTCTTGTTTTTGACCATTCTCATCAATAATTTTCATATTTTCCCATGCCCGTTCAGTCATCTAGTGGATCAACATATATTAGCTTGTATTTTAATATACTTGTTCAATCAAAAATGGCAATCACATATGCAATTTTTGAAGGGGGGAATAGTGAATAAATGTGATCAATATGATTTAACTTGGTCTCTCAATGTGTATCAAATGGTCATATGGCTTCTGAATAATTCAGTTCAGGACCCGGGCCTCAACTCTTGACTCTTGGAACACTCAGTTTAGGACTCGTGCCAAATCCTCCTCCTCCAACACCGTATGTCCCACCAATAAAGAAGGACCATGATATCTTGTTTCAACCTATGTTTGATGATTACTTTAATCCTCCACCTAGTATTGCTTCTCCAGTTCCTATAATTGTTGCTCTAAAACCTGCTGATTTAACCGGTACACCTTCTTCAACTACAAATTATCAAGATGCACCATCCCCTAGTACTTCACAAACCCCTCAAGAAACACAATATCCAGTTATTTGTTCTGATGTTAAAGAACAATTCATGATATTGAAGTTGCACATTTAGATAATGATATCTTCTTTGGTGTTCCAATTCCAGAACCAAATTATGAAGAATCTTCTTCAAGGGATGTTATTCCAACTAATGTGCACTCAGTCAATCAACCACCTGAAAATCTCAAAAATGGACCAAAAATCACCCGCTAAATAATGTCATTAGAAGTCCTTCTTGACATGTCTCTACAAGACATCAACTACAAAACGAAGCCATGTTTTGCTACTTTTATGCTTTCCTTAATTCTGTTGAACTAAAGAATTATAAAGAAGCTTTGAAGGAATCCTGTTGGATCGAAGCAATACAAGAAGAATTAAATGAGTTTGAACGACTTCAAGTTTGGGAGCTCGTACCACGTCCGGATCGTGTCATGATAATCAATTTGAAGTGGATCTTCAAGGTTAAATTAGACGAACTAGGAGGTGTTTTGAAAAACAAGGCTAGGTTGGTAGCAAGGGGATATCGTCAAGAAGAGGGAATCGACTTCGAAGAATCTTTTGTACCGGTTGCACGACTAGATGCTATAAGAATCTTTATTGCATATACCAGTTACATGAACATGATAATCTATCAAATGGATGTCAAGACGGCGTTCTTAAATGGTATATTACATGAAAAGGTCTATGTTAGTCAACCAGACGGGTTTGTAGATCAAGATAATCCCAACCGTTTGTACAAGCTCAAGAAGGCTCTTTACGGGTTAAAGCAGGCTCCACGGGCTTGGTATGATTTATTATCATCGTTTCTACTCTCCCAAAAGTTCTCTAAAGGTGCGGTTGATCCTACATTATTCACTTGGAAAGAAGGCAAAGACATCTTACTGGTACAAATCTATGTAGATGATATAATATATGCTTTTACTGATCTTGCACTCTGTGAAACATTTTTGAAATAATGTGTTCTAAATTTAAGATGTTATTGATGTGCAAAATGTCATTTTTTTCTTGGACTTCAAATTTATCAAAGTCCTAGAGGCATCTTTCTTAACCAATCCAAATACGCTCTTGAAATAATTAAAAAGTATGGTATGGAAACCAGTGACCTAGTGGATACTCCCATAGTGAAGAAATTCGAATTGGATGAAGATCCACAAGGGAAAGCAGTTGATCCTACACGTTATCATAAAATGATTGTCTCTCTTATGTATTTGACATCCAGTAGACCAGACCTTGTATTTGCTGTATGCATGTGTGCCCAGTACCAGGCCAAGCTTACCGAAAAGCACTTACATGCAATGAAGCGAATCTTTTGATACCTAAAAGGAACCATTAACATGGGTCTGTGGTATTCGAAGGATTCCTGTATTACACTAATAGCTTTTTCAAACGCTGATCATGCTGGTTGCCAAGATACTAGAAGAAGTACATTTAGAAGTATGCAGCTCTTGGGTGACAGATTATTCAGTTGGTCGTCTAAGAAGCAGAAGAGCACCGCCATATCCAGTATAGAAGCTGAATACATTGCCTTATCTGGATGTTGTGCTCAAATACTTTGGATGAAATCACAATTGACAGACTGTGGTCTTGGATTTAACAAAATTCATCCGTATTGTGATAACAAGAATGCCATTGACTTGTGCTGTAACAATGTCCAACACTCAAGATCTAACCATATCGACATCAAATACCACTTCATCAAAGAGCAAGTAGAAAATAGGGTGGTTGAGCTATACTTCGTCAGAACAGAATATAAGCTAGCAGATATCTTTACCAAGGCATTGGGACGAGAAAGACTTGAATTTCTTATTAACAAGCTTGGAATGAGAAGTATGTCTCTTGAAACGCTAAAAGGACTGGTAGAAGAAGAAGAAGAGTGATGGTGGCACATCTTCTTGTATCCTATGTAAATACAGAAAATCAAAAAAACTCAAAAAGATTTTTCATTTTTCAGAATAGATTTTTATGAAAAAGAAAATAGAAAAATATAAAACCCATAAAAAGAAAATAGAAAATTAAAAAAAT
>BQNB010196891.1:0-11256 GCA_026074375.1 Tanacetum coccineum | reverse complement strand
TTGCACATATTTTTTTCAATGAAAACTTAAAATATATAAATAACAAGTCTAAACAAATGAGTTTGCAAAGATTTGAACAGGAATTAAAAAGTAAATAAGCTAGTGCCTTAAGCTAAAAATTAAGTTAAATGAAAATTGAAAAATGAAACCTTGGATTTTTGTTGTCTCAGAACCAAGCCACTCTTCATAAGCTTCCAAAATCACACTCAATTGAACATTTATGAACTAAATTCAAATGAAAACAGTATTTAAGAGCTTATAACAAGTTTTAAACTGAATTAGAGCTTATTGAGAGCTTATTTAGGTAAAATAGCTTAAAATGGAAATCAAAGTACAAAAAGCTTGAAAACTGAATGTGATTACTTAATATGATGAAGTACAAGCTGAATTAAGAAGATTACAAGTGCTTAAGCTGAATTTAAAAGTTTAAGAGAAAAATGCTTAAAAATTACGAAAATTACAAGCTGAAAATTAAACTAAAAACTAACTCCCCTAATCTTCTGTCTTCTACTTCTTTTATAGATGAGTTCTTGTGTTAGTTGTGTGAGAGGGGGAAAGCAAACACATCCTAGCCCTTCAATCTCATCAAAAATTAATCTTGGTCGTCGAAAGATGCTTGGGGAGATGTGGGATTGCCAACTTGGCAATCTCACAGCTGGGAAAGGTAGTGGAGGAGGGGGGAGGTGAGTACCCATGGTGGTGGAGAAGAAACACAGGGTAAAAACGGGGTTTCACACCCGTGAGTTGGTTTTGGGGGGAAAAAGAGGGCGGGAAAGTTTGTTTGAGTTATAACAGGGTGAAGTTTTGTGGAAATGGCAAGTTAGGCCCCTCATAGTTATTATTTCTATTTCACCGTAGGTCCTTGTGGTTATATAACTTTTGGGGACTTGGCAAAACAAGTCCCCAAGAGTTATATAACTCTTTGCAACACTCGTCCCTTTGGTGTACAAGTTAGGATAGTTGGCAGTTATGCCCCTTGTAGTACACTTTGGCACATTGGCAGTTTGCACCCTTGCCTTTCATTTTCTCTTTTCTTCTTATAATTATAAGTTTAGGGATTTACAATTCTAGTCCCTAAACTTATATTTCTTTGACTTTGGCCTCGGGGTTGACTTGGGTTGACTTTGACTTTGACCAGTTGACTTTTCTGTTGACTTTTTGACTTGATTGACTTTCCGGCTTCGATTTAGCTTTGTCTTTCACAGTCTTTTCCATTCCGAGTCCGGTTTTGTCGTTTTGGCTTTGTTTTTCGTCCTTTTCTTAGTTATCCGTTCCTGCATAACGCAATTAGCAAAACAAGCATATATTTGGCATTCTAAGTCCGTTTTTGGTTATTTTAGCTCGTTTTTAAAGGTAAAAGGTATGTGTATTTAAGCACATACCATGATGCAGCAGCAGTAGTAACTTGAGATAGAACTTCTGGAAGAGCAGTAGAAAGTGTGGGTTAGGGTTCAGGGGGTTGCTCTAGACCTTCACCAACTACTACTAGAGGAACCAACATATTTTGAAACAATGGTGTTACTCTGCCTAAAAATCCTTATCCTAGTTTCCTTATATTTGTAAAAACCTTTTTAGTAAGTTTAGGTGTTTCATTAATATCATTAAAAGGTATTACCAAATTTAGAAGTTAAATATTCAAAAACAATTTCAAAAATCATGGATACATTAAAAACTTCTTTGGATCCAAGTTCCTTAACATACCATTAAAAATCAATTTAGAAAAATTAAACTTTTGACCCTTTGCTAAACAAATAATTACAGAAGCCAAATTTATAGAAAACTAACCCCATGAAGTAGATTTTGAACTTAAGCAATAAAGGATGGTATGTATGAGGTACTTCCACTGAGGAGAAAATAAACCTTTGTAAAAAGTTAATTTATCAAAAGCTGGTTCATATCCCATCTGTGTAAGGTTTTTAAAAATTTCATTAGTTGTTAGGCAAGCAGTACCATCCTCATCATTTAAGTGAAGATCTCTCCTTACTGATGATTCTGATACTACCACAGCCTTTCCATTAACATTGGCATGTATTTGCTTCTCTGAATTAATTTTTTTGAGACAAGCAGTATTCCAAAACTGTTCAATGTATGAAGCATAGATAGTTGGACTTACAGTGAGAGCAAAATTAATCAAACTAGATGTCAGGAAGTCCAATATCTGATGAAAGTCAGCATTCTCCTCAGTCTTTTCCAGATAAGCAACCATGTTATGTTGTTTGACAAATGCAAGATCAACCATTGTTGATGAATTTAGTTGGTCGGCAAGAAAAATTAATTATGGTTTGTAAATTTAGAGCGTATGAGAGAAATTAGGTGAGATTAATGTGTGATTGAGAATGGGTTTTATAGAGTTTAGGAAACCTATTGATGAAGAAACCATTATAATTACACATTAGACCCCTAGCAGTACTTCCTCTAACGGTAGCCCAACAGTACTAAGTTTGCCTGGCAGCACTAACTCTATGCCTGACAGTACTAACTTTTGCCCAACAGCATAAAGCAAGCCTGGCAGCACTAACTAACTTCTTACCATGTTTAACCCTTAATACCGGTCCAAAGAGCATCTTTAACCCAATACATCCAGCAAACCATCTTTAAACACATATGAGCAGCACTAACCAATCCTAGCAGTATAAACATTTTGTACCAGCAGTACAAAGTTTCTTCAAGTAGTGAAAGCTAAGCCCAACAATATTAAGTAACTGATCATCATATTTAACTTCCAACTTCAATCCAAATAGAACTTGTGTATAATCTACTGCACGTATACGCAATTAACCTCCCCTGAAATCATGCAGCTACAAATTTAGAAGTCTAATGCTAGTGATTAAATAGTTGAACCTGCTAACATCAAATCCCTTTGTTAATAAATCAGCTACATTATGGTCTGTATAGATTTTAAGCACCTGAATAAGTCTCTTTTCATAAGAATCCCTGATAAAATGGTTCCTAATCTCTATGTGCTTGGTTTTAGTGTAAAACACTGGATTTTTCACAATACAAATGGTGCTTTCATTATCAATGTAAATCTTGGTGTTCATGAAGTTGAATCCATAATTAAGCATTTGATTTTGAATCCATAACACCTGTCCACAACAATTTGCAACAGCAACATATTCTGCTTCAGTAGTAGAGTTTTCAACTATTGTTTGCTTTTTACATTGCCATAAAATTAATCTCTTGCCAAAAAATTGACAACCTCCTGTTGTGGATTTCCTGTCAAGACTAGCACTAGTATAGTCACTATCTGAAAAGACTTCCAAGTCAAATGGTGAATCTCTAGGATACAAAAGGCCCAATTTAGGTTGACCTTTCAAGTATCTAAAGATCCTCTTCACAGCATGAAGATGTGAGGTTTTAGGTGTAACTTGGAACCTTGCACAAGCACAAACAACAAAAGTTATGTCTGGTCTAGAAGCTGTTAGGTACATCAATGATCCAATCATTGATCTATATAAATGAACATCCACACTATCAGCTTCTTCATCCTTGACTAATTCCTTATTAGGTTCCATAGGAGTGCTTGCTGTCTTTACAGTGGCAAAATTAAACTTCTTCAATATTTCAGCCACATATTTGTCTTGGCTAATGAAGATTTCATCCTCCTTCTGTTGTACTTGCAATCCTAAGAAGAATGTGAGTTCCCCCATAGAACTCATCTGGAATCTTTTATGCATCAAACCTTCAAACTCATCACATAAAGACTTCTTTGTGGACCCAAAGATGATATCATCAACATACACCTATACTAACAACATATCACCTTTGTCCTTCTTGATGAACAAAGTCTTATCTATAGTTCCTCTTCTAAATCCATTTTCAATTAAGTAGGTAGACAAGGTCTCATACCAGACTTTAAGAGCTTGATGTAGACCATATAAAGCTTTTTCTACCTTATACACTTTGTCAGGGAACTGTGGATCTTCAAAACCAGAAGGTTGGCAAACATATACCTCCTCTTCAATAATACCATATAAGAAGGCACTCTTCACATCCATCTGGTACATAATGAACCCCATAAATGATGCATAGGAAAAAATAACCTAATTGCTTCTATCTTAGCAACATGAGCAAAAACCTTATCATAATCAATGCCTTCTTCTTGGGTGTAACCTTGTGCAACCAGTCTTGCCTTGTTTCTAATGACAATTCCTCTCTCATCTTTCTTGTTTCTAAAGACCTATTTGGTTCCAATGGCCCTCTTGCCATTAGGTAGATTAACCAGTGTCTAAACCTTCTGAACTTGAAATTATAGAAGCTCCTTTTGCATTGCTTCTATCCAACTTGGATCTTCTAGAGCTTGAATCACTTTCTTGGGTTCATTTTGAGATAGAAAACAGGCAAATAAGCAATTTTGATAATATTTGTGATTTGTCCTCCTTTGCTTATTAATGTAACTAACCATAGCATGTTCATCAAAAATCTTGGTCATTCTCCTTGTTTGAATAGCGGAAGTTAAGTCTCCACTGATCTGGTCTTTAGGATGATCCTTATCAATTCTAGTTGTGGGAATATGACTGACATTCATGGTTGTTTCCAAGTTGTTTAGGTCAGCTTCTGCACCCACATCTTCATCATCATAAGTATTACCAAAAATTCCAGTATCATCAATTAAAAACACATTTGGAACATCTGGAAGAGTAAATGCATTTTTTAAAGGAGAAAATTATTCAAATAAATGTTCCTTAGAAGTTCTAGCAGCATTAATTGGTGATGATTTAACATCATTAGTAAAAGATGGTCTAGCAATACTAACATGTGTACTAACAGTATAAATACTATTAGTGCTGTTAGGATGTACAGTCTGCTTTTCTCGTTGAAGCAGCCTTTCAAACTCACTTCTTGTGGCTTGATCATCCTCCCCATCTTTATCTAAAGCTCCACTTACATCCACTTCTATAGGCTTCATTCCAGAATCTTCTTTACTATCCTTAGGAACTTGAAAGATTAATGGATCAGTTGTGCAGAAAGGTATTAGGATGTATTCTAGTTCAAGTTCTTTCTTCTTTTTAGCTTGACTTGTAATAATGTTATCCCTAGTTTCTGCAATACCATTAGTTTGATTTCCTGCAACAACTGGCACATAGTTCATAGATATTGTCAAAGAATCAACAACAAAAACCCAGTCTGGTCCATTTCCTATCACATTAGGTGTATTTTCAAGAAATCTAATGTTTAAGGTCTCTTCGACTATCCTGGTCCTCTTGTTAAATACTTTCATAGCCTTGCTAACCATAGAGTACCCAACAAAAAATCCCTCATCAACTTTTCCATCAAACTTACATAGATGATCCCTGGTATTTAAGATGGTAACAAGACACCCAAAAGGTTTCATGAAGTCTATCAATGAGGTTCTTCCATAAATAAGTTCATAAGGTGTCTTGGTATGAGGCTTAATGACTAAGACCCTATTTGGCACATAGCAGGCAGTATTAACTGCTTCAGCCCAAAAGGTGGTTGGAAACTTATAGTCAACTAACATAGTTCTTGCAGCTTTATCAATGTTCTATTCCTCCTCTCAGCGACACTATTCTGCTGAGGAGTCTTAGTAACACTGAATTCCCTCTTAATACCCTTCATTTTACAAAACTGATTCATTACACTATTTTTGAACTTAGTTCCATTGTCACTTCTGATAACTTTTACTTTGTAGTCTAGTTGATTTTCTATTTCAGTTATGAAGGTCTTTAATATCCCACTAGTTTCATCCTTAGTGGCCAAAAAGAATACCCAAGAAAATCTACTAAAGTCATCAGTGACAACTAGGCAATACGACTTTTTCATTAAACTCTTAACATTTGTAGGACCAAATAGGTCCATATGAAGTATATGTAAGGGTTTGCTAATTGATTTACAAGTATGGCCTTATAGGAGGCTTTGTGTTGCTTTCCTTTCTGATAAGCAACACAAGAATGGTCATTTTAAAAATCTTTGAAGGCAAACCTCTAACAAGGTTTCCCCTCACAAGTTTATTCATATTTTTAAAGTTTATGTGACCAAGTCTCCTATGCCATAAATTAGATTCATCAATTATGGCCTTAGCAAGGAGGCAAGTTAAACCTTTAGTGGGAACAACACTCTTTAGGTCAACACTGTAAATGTTATTGTAACACCCTAATTTTCATATATCTCAGCGGAAGGGTCCTTTGGGGTGCTACGTATTAATACAAAAACTCAAGCATAGAAAACGACTCAAAAAGAGACGTTTTAATTGCATTCATTCGAAGTAAAAGTTTACATCATAGGTCCCAAATCGTTTCATAATTCATACAACATTTTTGAAATATTCTTCGAATGACATTTATTCGATGGGCCTTCAAAACATTTGGTTTTTCCATAAGCGTTATCCAAAATCTCTATCGCCGAATTACCTTCAAGGACCTGAGATAAAACATGCTAAAACATCAACAATAATGTTTGAGTGAATCCATAGAGTTTATATATATAAACAATAAAATTTCCGAACAGAAGTATCATTTCTCAATATTCATCAGGATATAACGTCGTGGCCAAACAAAGTTATATCGGGGGATTATTTATAAGTCTCATGACATTGAACGTTACCATCTATTTATGTTGGGGTTCCCAACAAGGTATGCCCACTATACACCCTCGCTATGAGTGCATATTATTCTCTATACAATGCATCCGTTGTGTCATATTCCCAACACTTGACGATAGCTAGTCGTCACGGATTGGAGGTGGTAGCCTCCAAATAGTACTATTCAATGTATAAGCGTATGCCATTTCCCGGCAATTAACAATTCATGATTTCCGCGGGTCTTTTATCTAGCGAGTTAAGCTAACTTATAATAATAATCCAGGCAACTAGCATACAATCTCCCTTGTGTTCTATTTTAAAAACAAGCATGTTATCACCCTCGCGGGTTTATAAAACAATTAAAGTGTAAAAATGCGAGGCTATAAACTCACGTGGTGATGTCTGAAGAGAATATTGATAGATAAGAACTTCGGGCGTAAGCGCGTCGATCAACCGAGACCTATACAAATTGTAATGGGTCTTAGGTTTCTAGTCGATAAAATTTAATGAAAACTCATAAATAAATAAGTATATGTATACATGTAGTTTATATGATGATCATACTTTTGCAACATATTTATTTCACACTTAGAGTTTTCTAGGTTTTTAACTTGTTTTTATTAGCCATTTTACTAGTATTGTCTAAATTAGCTCAAAAAGCCCAATATGCCCATTAAGTTATTAGTTTGATATTATTAACCCAAGACCAGGTCTTAGCTCATTAATTAAGCCCAAGTGTGTTGGGCTTAAAGCCAAGTCCAATATGTCTATTTTAATACATTGGGCCTAGTGGCCCAATTAGGCCTTATGGCCCATTCAAGCTTGTAAATGAGTCTTATTATAGATTTTCGGGTTCTCGAGGTCAGGACATGTTTATTATCAGTAATTTAACTTTCAAAGACTAACAAGAAGTGGGTCCTACCACCTCGGGTTTTAGTTACAAAAATTGCTTTACATAGTATAGTGTTAGGGTAGTAGTAAATTTTGTATACTTTTATGTTTACGAAAATAGTCGTAATTTATAAACCGTAAATGGTATAATTTATATATTTATATGCTTTGCTTCATATTTAAGTCCACTTTACAGATTTAAACTCATTTTAGTACATCTTTTAGTCATACATATAGATAGGGTTACTTTTATACATAAAGGTTAAGTTACAAATTCGGACTGAAATCTTACTTTCACCATTTTTGATGCCATTTACAAACCATAATGAATTGGTGGACCATCTAACTAGTTCAGAACCTACATGATTTTATCTAGGTCTCATAGTTTTAACCTTTTAACCAACTCAGTACATAAGTATGACGTTTTGTGCCATCTATATAGCAAGGTCCGAATCAACTAGTTTTAGTGTTTTGTCCATAACTTACTCAATTTTTACATTCCAATGGGGATCCAATTTGCTACATGATCACAAGACATTTGTCTACAACTTAGAGTATTCAAATCAACTCTCAAAGTTACTCAAAATTCCAGAACTTACTGTTAACATCAGCCCATAATTTTTAGTGATTTCTAGCTAGTTTCAATAGTTGATTAAGCCATTTTTAACCTAGATCTATGCATGCATGAACTATTTTATTACTTGATCATCATACATCATACATATACATATACATTTTGAAATCAAAATAAAATGATAACAAAACTTATAAAGTTTTACCACAAGAAAAATGATGATGATGATCAAATGATCAACAATAAACAACAAGACTTGATGTAGACTTCAAATCCAAGCTTAGTCTTTACTCCAAAAACACTTTGACCATCATTTTCTCTACCCAAATAACTTTTATAAAACCCAATTAACTTCAGCCCCTAAAGTGTACAAAATCCTTCTTGAAAACCCTTTTTAACACTTCCAAAATGCAAGGATTATACTAGGTAGTCATCTTCACTAGTGTGGTTATTTTGTTTGATCTTTAAAATTTGTGAAATGAGTGTTTGTGTGAGTGTTGGTGGCGTCAAAGGGGTAAGAGGAAGAGAGAAAATGCAGAATTTTTGTTCAAAGTATGACTTGTGTGTGTGTGAGATGGTCAAAGATGAGCCTTATATGTGCTTAGAAGGGAATTGCCAAGTGTAAAGAGTCATGGCATGAATCAATGCCAAGGGGACACCTCCCCCCTTGGTAAATCCGCCCCAATGGGAAGGGTTATAAGTGGGTTCAGTTTTTTAATATAAAAACTTAACCCACAATTTTGTAAATACGGGTATTATCAAAGTTCGATATTTAAAAAGGTACGATTTGTAGTCGTTTTTTGTAAAATGTAAAAATACTATGAGACACGAAAAATAAAAACGAATGTAATAAAAATATTTCTATGACATTTTGAAAATATAAACGTCGATGTTTAACATAGGATTCATCGGTTTTTTGTAAACGTCGCGTAATTTACAAATGTAAGCCCTAATTCTCCCGGTTAGTCGTGAGTTCATATCTCAACATAAAAATGAAAATTGTAATTAATACTCGAGGATAAAATAATGACCTGAAATTGACGGATTGTTACAACATTTCCCCCTAAAAGGGATCTTCGTCCCTGAAGATCAATTCATCTTGTCGCCGATTCTTTTTAAAATTCAGAGCGATTGGGATTTCCTTCCTCATCTGGGTTCATCCGTTCCCCAAGTATACTCTGATCCACGAATCGAGTTCCATCGAACTTTAACTATAGGAATCCGACTTTGCTTAAGTTGTTTCACTTCTCTGTCCATGATTTTAATGGGTTCTTCGATGAAATGTAACTTCTCGTCGATCCTTACTTCATCGAGTGGAATGATATGTTCTTCATCTGATAAACATTTCTTTAAATTTGACACATGGAATGTATTGTGTATTCCTTGAAGTTCTCGGGGTAATTCCAGTTTATATGCCACCGGACCTACTCTTGATAAAATCTTGAATGGTCCAATATAACGGGGACTTAATTTCCCACGTTTTCCAAATCGAACAACACCTTTCCACGGTGATACTTTCAGCATAACTTTGTCACCCACTTCGAACTCCAAAGGTTTACGTCTCACATCCGCATAACTTTTCTGTCTACTACGAGCAGCCAATAATCGGTTCTTGATTTGCACAATCATCTCTGTCGTTTCGCGAATCATTTCTGGTCCCGTGAGTTGGGCATCTCCAACCTCACTCCAACATACAAGCGATCTACATTTCCTTCCGTATAGAGCTTCGAAAGGTGCGGCTTTAATACTAGTGTGATAACTATTATTGTATGAGAATTCAGCCAAAGGTAAGTGCTTATCCCAGCCACTACCAAAGTCAATCACGCAAGCACGCAACATGTCTTCAATGTCTGTATCGTTCTTTCACTCTGATCATCAGTTTCAGGATGGTAAGCAGTGCTCATATCCAAATTCGTTCCCAATGACTTTTGAAGAGATCTCCAAAACCTTGATGCGATACGAGGGTCTCGATCCGAAATAATTGACACAGGCACCCCGTGCCAATAAACTATCTCCTTCAAATACAATCGAGTAAGTTTCTCCATTTTATACTTCTCATTCATCGGAATAAAGTGAGCAGATTTAGTCAATCGGTCAACAATGACCCAAATTGAATCATATCCAGATGGTGTTCTTGGAAGCTTTGTAATGAAATCCATTGTAATTCTCTCCTATTTCCAAATAGGAATTTCTAGTTGCTGAAGTAATCCTGACGGCTTTTGGTGTTCAGCCTTGACTTTAACACATGTCAAGCATTTACTGACATATGTCACAATGTCCGCTTTCATATTCGGCCACCAGTATAACTTCCTCAAATCATGGTACATTTTATCCGATCCAGGATGAATGAATATTTTGATTTATGAGATTCCAACATGATTAGACCTCTCAATCCTCCAAATAACAGTAACCATACTCGTCCTTTTAGACATTTCGTACCATCAGATCTAACTTTAAATGGCTCCCCTTCGCCACGAAATCCTTCGACACCAATATTTTCTTCCTTGCACGCTTTAACTTGTGCATTTCGAATTTGTTTGGGTAAATTGTTATGTACCGTCACCACTAAAGCACGCACTCAGATCGGTTCCTTATCCTTCCTGCTCAACGCATTAGCGACAACATTCTCCTTTCCCGGGTGATAATGAATAATACAATCGTAATCACTCAGAAGTTCAATCCATCTACGCTGCCTCATATTTAGCTCTTTCTGATCCAAAATATATTGTAGGCTTTTGTGATCGGTGTATACCGTACATTTAGTGCCGTACAAATAATGTCTCCAAAGTTGAAGAGAAAAAACTACCGCTCCTAATTCCAAGTCATGGGTCGTATAATTTTCTTCATTCTTTCTAAGTTACCTAGAGGCGTACGCAATTACCTTTTCTCATTGCATCAACACAGCTCCAAATACTTTAAGGGACGCATCGCAATACACAACAAAGTCTTCGCTTCCTTCGGGTAGTGATAATATTGGTGCACTACACTATTTCAGATTTAACGTTTGAAATGCCTCTTCTTCTTCGTCGCCCCACACATACAACTTATTTTTCTGAGTGAGTTTAGTTAATGGTTTGGATATTAGAGAAAAATCCTTAATAAACCTTGGATAATAACCTGCCAAACCCAAAAATTGTCGCACTTCTGTTGGTGTAGTCGGTGCAGCCCAATTTTTAATGGTTTCGATCTTCGCAGGATCAACATAAACTCCACTACTATCAATCACATGGCCAAGGAATTGCACGGAATC
>BQNB010196890.1:0-11256 GCA_026074375.1 Tanacetum coccineum | reverse complement strand
ATTTTAGTGTTTCTCTATTGTTGACACCATTGTGTTGTGATGATATCCATGACGTTACGCCTCGTGTTTCCGCCTTGGCGGAGCGTGATACTAGAAGACTCCTCACATCACTATAAATAGGAGGAAGCTTATTGATACTCATTTTCTCCCCTAAATGTACCTCACCTTATAAATGGTAGATAAGCCAGTTTGGGAAAGGCTTATTGGACCCCACCAGCTTGTTGATTTAAGCTCATTTGAGCAAACACCTCTGTTTAGCTGAGGTTTGAGGTACACTTTTCTTTATAATTTCTAGTTTTACCTTATTTGCATTCTAGCTTATTTTTGCATATTGGCTTAATTTTCTTTTCAATTGCTTATTACTGTTGCATCTAGCTTAATTCTGTCTAATAATGACGTTTGTTGCTTTTTGAGTTCACTAGTTTGCTTAAAATCAAGTTTGCAAGTTAATGTTTCAAATCTGTCATAAAAAGTAAAAGATAGTAGCATAGTAGGTAGCTTATAATTCTGGCTTATTTGCTTATTTAGAAATGTTCATTAGGTTTGATTTAAGCTAGTAAACATCTGGTATTTGAACTTTGTGCATTAAAATTCAATTTCATAAGCTAAATATGAGATTTAGCAACTTAAAAGGGTGTTTGGGTCAAGCAGTACTAACTTAAGTTATTACTGCTAGACACCAACTAGTTCTTTAAAATGTTTTTAAATCCCACATTGAGGTTTATAAGAAGGGATTTAAGGTACTTATAAGCTTAATTCAGTTTTTTATGTAGTTGTCAAAATTTTGAAATCCCTTTTCTCCTGATTTGGTGCACCAAGAGCTATCATAAGCGATCGTGGGACCCATTTCTGTAACGACAAATTTGATAAAGTTATGTCTAAATATGGTGTCACACATCGTCTTTCTACCGCTTACCACCCTCAAACTAGTGGTCAAGTCGAGGTGACGAATCGTGGACTTAAAAGAATCTTAGAAAGGACGGTAGGAGAAAACCGTGCCTCATGGTCAGACAAGTTAGACGATGCATTGTGGGCATTCCGAACCGCTTACAAGACTCCAATCGGATGCACGCCCTACAAGCTAGTTTATGGAAAATCGTGTCATTTACCAGTTGAGCTAGAACACAAGGCATATTGGGCTCTTAAGCATGCCAACTTCGATCTCAAAACCGCGGGTGATCATCGAAAGCTCCAACTCAATGAACTTAGTGAGCTTCGAGATCAAGCTTATGAGAATTCGCTAATCTACAAGGAGAAGACGAAGAAACTTCACGATTCCAAGATCAAGAATCGAATCTTCAATGTTGGTGATCAAGTGTTACTTTTCAACTCCCGATTAAAGATTTTCTCCGGAAAGCTCAATCCCGATGGTCCGGTCCTTTCACTATTACCAAAGTTTTTCCTTATGGCACAGCCAAATTGTCTCATCTCGATGGTTCAAATTTTAAAGTCAACTGCCACCGTCTTAAGCATTACTATGGAGGGGATACACCACCATTGGTTATCCCGGATCTCCAAACTTTCCCTAAGGACAACTAAATTCAGGGATCGAGTCGAGCTTGCGACTCGGTAACCAAAAACAAGCCGCTTCGTGGGAGTTTACCCCATGCTTATCCATTCTCTTTCTATTTTCTTAAATAATGTGTTGTGATATGTTGTGGCTATTCTCTTCCAGTTTCTTGTTGTTTGTTGTTTGTTGTGATTTTTGCAGGATTGACCCAACAATTTCTGAAGACTCTCGTGTCCGGTGTTGTATCCCGTTTCACTCGAGCTTCTCATCCTTTGTTTGAAATTAGTTTGGGGAGATCCGATATCCTTTCATCTTATCGATTCACGTTTATCTTTGCATAATTCATAAACGGCTTAGATTTACGTAGAGACCCAACTTTAAACATTGAGGACAATGTTTCGTTTTAGTTTGGGGAGGGAATCTATCGATTTGATGTTACCTGCTTATTGTTTTGTTCTCACGTACCCATTTTCCCACAAAAATAGCAAAAATTTTAAAAATTTTAAGATCTTATTTGTAGGAAAAAATGATTAAATAAAAAAAATAATAAATAAATAAATGTTAAGACACGAATGTAGGTTTTTCGTTGGTAAGAATAAGAAGTAATTTTTGACCCGATCGTACGTGTAGAGTTCTAGCTTTCTCCCTTAACAATTAATGATGATAGTTTGTGCTAGTCTCATGTAGACTTTAAACATGCTAGACTTGAAATCATTAGTAAATGAAGGCTTGTGCTAATCTCAAGTAGATTTTAAATATGACGAGTTGGATTTTTATCTAGGCTAAGTATTTGCGAATTTCTTTTATTTTAGAGAATTTTAATTGCAAAGAATAAGAGATGATAGTGCTGGTACGAATTAGGATGCTAACAAATTTTATTTGGTTAACTTAAAGGCTTATAAGGAATAACTTGTGGTTTTTCTTCTCCGAGTTTCTTAAATGTTTAATTATACGTGGTTCTCATTTAATTTTTACAAATTAGAGTTTACTCTTAAAAAGTCTAATCAAACATATTCAGAGAAAAGCATTATTAATGATATAGATAATCATTGTAAATAAAGATCTTAGTTCAAGTTATACTTGGTTGTCTAAATGAAATTTTTCTAGTTTGCAAAAATAATGTGTAAATTATTAATAGTTAAAAAAAATCTATAAAATGTAGTTGGTGAATTACAAGGATGCAAGATTATATTCTTAGTGTTAATAATTAATATACAAACTCCATCGCAATAAAGTACATGGGCATTTGTCGGTTCGCTCCCGATGTGACATCGAAAGAAAGGGTGGAGGATGTATATTTAGGGTTGGTATCATAATAAGTACACGAGCTCTTGTCGGAGGCGTGGCCGATGTGTCGTTGAAAGAAAAGTGATACCGATTCCTAGCCTAATAATGTAAATAGTAATAATAATGTTGCAAGTTAGAAAATAAATAGTAAAAGTTTCTTTTTATAAAAAACTAAAGGTATTCTTTTGAACTAAGGTTTGCAAAAGTCTACAAGGCTTTTTCATCGGAAGTTCATGCGTCTCGATTAGTATTCTCCGGATGGGGTGTCAAAAGCCTTAGCACTTACCCGATGACGGTGGGATGTTAGAGAAGAAAGTCATTCATGGGACAAGTGAACCAACGATGTCTTAGCTAAGGAGGTTTTTGTTTGCTTTGAGTTGTGATCTTACTAAGTGATTAACATATTAGCCCAAAAGGCCCATGTGTAAAGCTTGGTCGGATTTCAACTATCTAAATATGTGGATTTAATGGTTTAAATTAATTTGAGCACACACACTTAAATATATGATTTATGTCGGGAAGAGAAATTCACAAGTTGTAATTATAAGTAGTCTTAGCATCTTAGCTCGTACTTAACGGTGATCTTATTTTTAAGCTTAGCATGGGAAAAGTGAAAAATCGGGAATGATGAAGTTATCTTTTAAGACACTTTTCAAGTGCTTTTTGTTCCATGATCCTTAAAGTTACCAAAAAGGTAATGAAAACAATACATTATGTCAACACAAGAATAAGTTGTAGTTAGGTAGTTAATTATTAAGAAAAATCATAAAAAATAAAAAATCTTTGAAAATGGGAATTCGGGTGTTTTATAACTTGTGATCTCTTAGCTCTCTCAACAAAAATCTTTGCTACTTTTCAAAGGTTTAGTTTGGGGAAGTTTCAAGGTATTTGGTTATAAGGCATGTAATATTGCGTGAGGACACGCAATCGTTTAGTTTGGGGAATTTTGATAAGTGTAAAATACACATATCCGTTAACACCAAAAATGCCCCTAACTGACTAAAAACATATTTAAATGACAAAAATATACTTGTTTTTGTGTTTTGTGTGTGCAAGTACGTATATATCAAAAATCACAAAAAAACCATAAAAAACGCTCAAACACGGACACGAGAACGAAAGAGCGTACAAGAGCCGGAAGCCAAAGTCAGAAAAAGTCAACTATGGTCAAGCTTCAGTCAAAGAAAGTCAAACCTTGGTCAAACAAAAGTTAATCACAAAAGGACAAAATATAAAATCACAAAATAAATCCCTCAAGTTTCAAAAGTTAACCAAATACCCTAAGCCCATTTCCCTTTTATTAAAACCACAGGGACCATTTCTGTCATTTCTGGAAGTCCTTTTACACTTGACTTATATTTCAAAAACCACAAGGACCCAAATTTCCAATCCCACAAACTCACCCCCCTTTTACCCCCTTAGTTAAATTTGGGCGCGAAAAAACATTGGGTACTGTTTTCTACTATTCATTCGTCTTCCCAAACGTGCCCTCTCCTCAAAACTAAGGGCTTTTATTAATTAAAGGGTGCAATAGTCAATTCATGGGCTAAAGTACACCTTGGTAAGTTAAAACGTCATCAAAGGCATCCTATTTGCTAATCCCAACAGAGAATGACACGGTGGAAGAAAGGAAAGCACAAGGAAAGGGTCATTTTACACTAAATCTACACTCAGAAGAAGCACATAAGTGTCACATCACGGATTGCCAAGCTGGCAATCCGTGTATACACAAACTTGATCCAACGGCCAACAATTATGATCCAATGATTGGAAAATCGTACGGATGAGAGGGAAGGGAGAGTATGAAGTAAGGAAGGGCTATAAGGTTCACCAAGAGGCTATAAATAGGCCCTCACTCACACACAATATCATCTTCTTTTCCCGTTTTAGAGTAGTAGTAGAATTGAGCTTAGTTTTTATTAAATGTAATTTTCCGTTTAAAAGTAATTGTAATTTCTTTTATTCAAGCTTTGTAATCTGTTTTGAAAGTTAATGAAATCATCAATTTAGTTTTAATCATATGTTTTAACTCATAAGCTCTCATAAGCTCAAATGTTTACTACTGTTTCACAAGCTACCCTAATAAGCTAATACAAGCTCTTACTAGTCTATAAGCTACTAATTGAGCTTAAGTTTAATCTTAATATACCTAAACCTAAAAATCAGTTAATACCTTAACTATTTGGACTTATAAGCTTTGGAAGGGGATTCAATCATGGAAGGAATCCCAAGGAATTATACTAGCTTATCCAATAGGATAAGCTAGAGCTTGTAGATGCTCAAATTGGGCTTATGATAGCTTCTGTTTAGCTGAAGCCTTTGTAAGTTTTTCCTTTAAATTACTTTGCTCTTTAATATCTAGTTAATAATTGCTTGATAAGTGTAGATTTTTTTAGTTGCTTAAACTGCTTACCTACTTGCTTATTTTAGACTTATATCATCTCTTTTTGCTTATTAGTTACATCTCTTAATCTGTTTTTAGCTAATATAGTGTAGAATATAACTTCTCTTCAATTTTGACATAATATCATAAAAAACCAAAAATAGTAGTGTAACTATTAGATCTTAAATTCTAGCTAAATTAGATTATTAATTGGTGTTTATTAAGCTTGTTATAAGTTTCTAGTAATCTGGTTTTAAGGTTTTGTTTAATGAATTTTCATTTTAAAAGCTTTGTGAAAACTGTTATAGTTATTAAGGAGTGTTTGGAATAGGCCTGTTTGACTATTTAAAGTCAAACTTATTTGTGATTTTTGCTTTAGTCAGTTTCATTTGTTGTTAAAAATGATTTGTGAAAGAATTTTAGAGATTAGATTTCAAAATTGAAAGACTTAGGACTTAATTTGGTGATCTCAGCACCACGGGAGGGTTTTCAGGTTTAAGCTAGGAAGAATTTTGGAGCCTAGCTTTTGTGAGCTTTGTTTTTGCTTAATTTGTGCTTAGATACACTCATTGAGTGTCTCTAGTGCAGGAAACCACTTTGGTAACCTGCACATTTGAATTTGTGCTTCTTGGTCAATTGCATCAGTAGTAGTAACTTTAGTTACTACTGTTGTCTTTTAAGCTTCATCTAAGCTAGTTAATTGTAGGACTTAGGCTTTAAAATTCTATAAGCTTTTAGATCACATATAGGATTAGCTGGTTTTAAACTTGATTTATAATTCCTAGCTTAATTTACTAGGTACATTAGCTTCTAAGAGTCATCAAAAGCCTTAAAAAAACCAAAAACAGTAGTAAGTAAAATTTACATTATAAATTTAGATTTTAAGCTTGTTAGGTTCAATTTTATGATTAATAATGAATGCTTATTAGTGGTAGAATAAGTTTTCAAAAGCTTAGTTTCAGTAGTAGCTTAATGTGCTTTTTAGCTTATCTTATTTTAGAACTTTAAGTTTTCATTTATGAGTTTGCTACTTTGTTCCTCAATTTTAGATAGCTTTAAGTGTTTTCAATAAAAATAGCTTTTCATTTCTAGTTTATACATATCTTAAGGATTCTAGAACAACTTTTGGTATTAGATTTGAGCTTATAATGAAGTCTGTGCAAGGTTTTTAGTGTAAATAAGTTTTTTAAGCCTTTTAAAGTCCACTTTCTGTAGCAGCTAACTTAATAAACTCTTAGAGAGCTTATTTTTAAGTTTGAGCTTAAGCTCCTTTTATTAAAAGTGCTTATAATTGTATCTTTTATAAGTTCCAACTTTTAGATTTTGCAAAAAGTAAAAATAAAAAAACAGCAAAAAAAAGGTGTTGCTAGACCTTGAACCCACGACCTCTTCCTCACAAACCATGCATGTTAACCATTGTGCTACAATAGCTCATCCGTGAGCTATTGTACACATTTTACTTTTAACCTTACTTTGACATTAAGCCCATAATATAAGCCGTAGCTTATAAGCTTAATTATCCAGCTTATTAGATAAGCTGGGTAAGTTTTCTTATTTTTCCCTTAGACTTTGTTACATTTAGGATTTTCCCTGAATTTTTCACAATTTTTCATTAATTAGTTTAATTTCTAGGATTTTTCGAAAATTTAAATTTTAGAAAATTCATAGAAAATAGAAAAAGTTTTAGAAAATTATTAAAAAATAGTTTTTAGTTTTAAAAAAAATACTTTTAGGTTTACATTCAGAAAAATCATTTTTACCCCTTTTAGATTTTAATTTTCATTTTTAAGCTTTTATTTTTAATTTTAAAAATAGGATTTTAATTTTAAAAATAGTTAAAAATAGTTTTCTAAGTTTTCATGATATTTTAGACTTTTCTAAGTTTAAAAATCATTTTTATTAATTTTTAGGACTTAATTTGCTATTTTTTAGGATTTATTTAGATTAAAATAGTTTTTAATTCATAATTAATAGAAAAATTATCAAAAAAATATTTTTCTTTTTCCTAAAATTTTCTTTTGTCCTATTTTAGGTTTAGAAATTTAGTTTACAATTTTAAAGTTTAATTTTGTCTTACTTGCTTATTCGTCGCATTTTATTTGTTTCCCGTTAATTGTTTAAGTGTTTAATTGCTTTTAATTGTTCATTTTAATTGTTGCTTTTATTTAGTAGTTTTAGATACTCAAAATATCTTTTCTCTCATTCAAATCATAATCCAAGCTAAAGCAAGGTTTCAATTTCACAAGTCGTTGGGGAAACGACCCGAGTGATCATTCTTCCCGGTTAAATATACGTATTATATATTATATATATCTTTTAGAGTGAGCTTTTCTTAAGGGAGACTTTAGGAAAGTTCTTAATTGCTCTTTTGGAATATTATTATATATTTTATTGTGTGTATAAACATCACTATTAAAAACTTATAAAATAAGATAGATAATAATATGTAATCATGGATTTATGTAGATTCGGTGAAGAGGTTTTGATCTTTTGTCTTCGTGTTCGTTCTCTCCGTTGCTTGTTTGTTAAGGTACAGATATTCCGTCCTTTTAGTAAGGACACCTCATGACTTGATTCTCATTTGTTTTAGCTACTTTGATTCGTTTGATATTCCGTCTGATTTGCTATCCGTACTCATGACTCATTGATATTCGTTGATATTCTGTTTGATTTGATATTCGCATTCATGATTCCTTTGATCTTTGTTTGAATATGATATTAGATCCGTTATCTTGATTGAATTATTGGTAACTTGTTCAGTTTGCTTAAATCTTTGCCCGAGCTATTTGAACTAGTCATGGAGGTACCATGACCATGTCATTGATGCACCAATGGCATGACACTATCTGTGGCGGTGTGATTAGTCCACGGCGTTCCCTTTTGAATGATGGCCTTTGATTATTATTAGCTTACATTTATGTACACTCGTCATTGTACTTGTGTATATGGATATGACTTTGTTTTGCAGGGAGCGTATGGATGCATCCTAGGTACTTTGTTCCTTTCAGCTCAGGTGGATGGTTGTGTGTATGCTATACACCCCATATCACATTTGGTACATCAGGGAATGCATACTTGTGTACATTTGATTATATCTTTTTAGGGTCTATTCATATATCATGTTTAGACATTTATCTAAGCTCGTGGGCATTCCTTTGTTGTTCTTGATTCTTATTCATTCGATTCATATTTCGTATGATATTTGTTTAGCAGGTTCTCGTGATTCGTTTCATTCATTCTTTTGTCTTTTTCCCTCATTATTATTATATTTGTTCACTGAGCGTTAGCTCAGCTGCGTTTTCTTTTCCTACGGCATGTAATAAGCGGGAAGCTAGGATTTGAGTGTTGTGAGTAGGAAGCTCTTAGAGGACCGACCCTTGACTGATTCCCTTGGTTGGATTTATGTTTAAGACTTATTTCGTTGGAAGATCTCTTTTCATTTAGTCTTTGTTGGAATTTAATACTTTTGGAAGTCATTTTGTTTCATGACTTAGTATTTTTATTTAATAAAGTCTTCTGCTTGCGTTTATATGTTCTGATATGACACCATAATGTGACTCTTGGTGTCTTTATCAGAGCAGGATGTTACACTATTGAATGATGAAGTTTCAAGCAATAAAGAATGAGAGGAGCAAGAATACGAGAACCCTCCTAAAGACTCATTCCCCAAACCCTGTTTTTAAATGGATAAAAACAACCATAATTAAAATAACAAGAACATTAACAAATCGAGTGGTATGGATCTAAGTGGCGCACCTCAATCTGAGAATATAAATAATGCACAGCCCAACGAAGGATTATGCAAAGTTGAAAAATTCGAAGTGATCAAATACACGATTGGAGATATTGAAGAATTCTTAGCCATATGCATACGCGAATGTGACTCTTAGGAACGAACTATTAACGGAGTATCAAGTATTTACCATGACAGCTTTCGCAAAAAGGATGAAGGTGGGCCGTATATCGCACCAAATGAAAAAGAAGGAAAAAGGTCAAACTTAAAGACCAACTGAAACAAAAGTGCTTCCCGGGAGACAACCCGATCATTTTAATTCTTTGTCGCATTTAATAGTTTGAATTTTAATTTTCTGCACGAGTCTGTCTTCCTAGAAATTACATACGGCATATCGAACCCCATTGGATACAGCGTATGCATGTCTGGACGTTATCCATTTTTAAAACTTAATATTTAATTTCTATTAATTTATCTTTTTCTACAGGAACAATACGGCGTATCCTAGGGTTTGGGATACGGCGTATTGATCCCTGTACAGTTGTGTTTTTAATTGTTTTCTTGTACCATTGTAGCGAGATAGAATTTGCACTTGTCTTCTAACCTTTACAGGACCTTGCTGAAACTATGATATGGTATATGCTGAAAAAGACTTGTGTTGAACTCATCTGGGCATTCTAAAGCCCTAGTCAACACACTTTTTGCTCAAGAACTCATCATGGAGAATTATCACGAGCAAAACATCAGGGAGTTTTTCGTTCTAATTCTATTTTCCCTTATTATTTAATTATTTTATCTACACAACGAGGACATTGTATAATTTAAGTGGGGGGGGTGGAGAATTAGAACGTACTTGTCTTCTTTTTTACAAAATAACATGCAAAGTACTTAAAAATGGTCAAAATTTAAAAAAAATTCAGCATGACTTTTGTAAAACTCACTAGTTACATTACCTAGCACACTATAATCATTGATACATATTGTGAGAATTAAGCCTATTCCGTTTCCAACTCTCTACTAAATTATACAAATTTATGAGTGTGCCGGTGATGTAGTAGACTTTAGAACTTGGCCTGGTATATCAGTCGAGACCACCATGATTAGTACTTTGGATTTAGATAGAAGAACATGTTCAACTGATAAATTTCTAGGATTAAACCAAATAGCCTACATGTCGTAAAATTAACTATCCACAATGGTTAGTTAACTCTCGTGTAACCCTTGATTACTCTCACTTTTAGAATAAAATCCCCTAGAACAACCTGTTGAGCCATTTCTTTCTTTTTGTACACCATATTATATGTTTCGTTACACCTTTGGACCTTAGCCTACTGTGTAGATTAAGCCTATTTCTCTATTTTGCTAGTTGCTTTCGAGTAAAGTCTTGTATTTCCTGTGTTAAAGTGAAATTTTATATCTTTGTAATGGTCGGGAAATTTCTCAATGCAATGGGAAAAATATGTAGCTCGTAAGTTTCGCTACTTTCGTGATTATGAATTATGTCCGAAGGAGAAGTTTTACAAGGAAAAGATTATCCGGATAAAATTATGACAGTGAAGACGGGGAAATCAAACCAAGATTTATTATGTATTGTTTGAAAAAAACAAGAGATAATGAATATATGATATATAATAATATAGATATAATATATAATATATATATATATATATATATATATATATATATTATAGTTCAAAGGAAGTTTATACCGAAGGAATCACTTGGAAGGATCAATTAATCGTTGATACGTTACAAAAATCAATGATGTAAAGTCTTGTAAAAAGTGGCCGATATCACCACTTATGTAAAAGTATGTAAAGAATGGGATGTAAGGGAATTTGACCGTTATGGGAACGCCAACTTAGGTTGTCTTTGTCATTTTTGTGATCGAGACGTTTGTCTATATGTTCGAGTCTTTGTCATGGAACGGTCGAGAGAAAGTTACTAGCAACCGTACCTTAGTTGTTGGCTTAATCTATTTGTTTCATGAATTTTACATATCACCCATTGTACTTCCCTTTCCTAGCAATTAACCTTAGTGTCTCCTCGAACAAGGACTTGTTCGAGCATGCATGTCTGTTGGGAAATAGATTGTAAAAGACTTAATACTGGTAGTATAAAAGTTAAGTCTGGTAGTATTAGTTAGTTCTGGCAGTACTAAGTTAATACTGGCAGTACTAAGTTAAGTCTGGCATTACTAAAGTTAATACTGGTAGAGTAGCAGTACTATAGTTAGTACTGGTCGTATTTAGTTAAGTTTGTTTTAGTTAAGTCTATTTATGTAACAGAATAGTAATAGTTATCTTAGAGATATCTTAGGAGATATCTTAGGAAAGGATATGC
>BQNB010196889.1:0-11256 GCA_026074375.1 Tanacetum coccineum | reverse complement strand
AAAAATTATGTCAACACTCTTTTTAATCTTGAAAAGTTCTTTAGAGCTTTTACACTTTTGATCCCAAGGAATGGATTCATATACTATGTCAACACTCTAATGCATATACTCAACAAAGACGTTTTTGGAAAATAGTGTTGTTTTGGCGACTTTTCTCGTTGTGGAACGAACAAATCATAAAGATTATTCAACTTGTCATAATCAAACGGTCTGATTAAATCGCTTAATTTTGATTGACTTTCGCTGTCAAGACGAATCGTTTCGTCAGATTCATGGGCTAACATTAACGCAAGATTATCATTGTAGCAACCTATATCATACAGACGAGGATTCGCTCTTTGAGCTTTCTTGAGGAACTCAGGTTTTGCAAAACTCGTTTTACAATTACGATTAAGCATATTCATTGTTTGAACAGATTGGCCGGTTTTATATACAATATCATTCAAAACCTTGACTTTGTTTTCTAAAGCAATGACTTTATCAAGTTCCTTGTCTTCACGAGTTTTGTAAAGCTTAATCTGAGCCTCTTTTGCTTGTGACATTATGGAGATGGTTTCTTGATGTGCACAAAGCTCCTTTTTCATATCCGAAATCGTTTAATTTAAATCATTTATTTTTTGAGTATATGCATTAGATGATTTTTCAAAATCGATTTTGTATGACATTAAATCCCCTTTAGCTTTTGCACAATCAATTTCCACATTTGACGCATAATTCACATCATTATACTTATCAAGTTCCGCTTGGAACTGCTTAAGGTCTTTAAACATCAAATGATTAGTCTTGGACAGTTCATTGTTTGCTTCTTTGAAATGGTTATTTGATGATTCTAAACTTTTATTTTTAGTGATGATTCCAAAAATTTATTTCGGTTTTTACTGTCATTAATTTCACATTTTAGTTTCTGAATTAAAGAAGCAAGCAAATCACGTTCTTGATCAAGATCATCAGTATCATCCTGGTCATCCTGAGCTTTATCATGACATATATCCAATGAATCAATAGTGGTATTGGTGTCACTATGTTCCGCCAGATATATGTCGTTACTAGATTCAGGTTGCTCAGGATGGTCATTTTCCATGGCAAACACATTATAGTTGTCATTATTGTGATGTACCTTATGCATTGGCTCATCATCAAAGATTGGTCCAGAATTGTCAACTTGATCTGGAGTAACCTCTTGAAGTTTTGCCATGTACATATAATGTGCTTCTAATTCCTGATCATCAGACTCATCATTAGTGTTATCCTTCCAATCAGCTTGTTCTGCATTCAACTAAACCCCAGTTTCCTCTTGTTTACACAATAACATCTTTTCCTTGTGATAAGATGCATCCTTTACTCGTTTTGGTTTCTGACATTCCCTTGATACATGCCCATATTCCTTGCAGTTGTAACACTGAATCCCAGACTTTTGCACTACCGGAGTACCTACATTTTCCCTAGCCCCAGCAACATTGACTGCCCTCTGATTATCATACCCAGTTCCTCTGTTGATTCTTGGAGAATTATCTTGATTAGCTCGACTGGTGTTTGATGAAGTTCGAAGGTTGTTGTTGGTAGGTTTGTAGATTTTCTTAAACGAGAGAGAAATTAAAGCCATGAGTTTATCAATATCTTTGTCCTTGGACATTTCATCATATTTAGTAATTGTATTAGGTTCTGGATCATAAGTAGGAGCAAAAGAGGTAACAATTGCTTTTCCTCTGTTTCTGGTAGACTGTTGCGATCTGGTGGAGGAATATTGAGTGTTTTGAGTAGGATGGTTTTGATGATGGTAAACTGGTTGTTGTTGAGCAACAAGTGCAAGTGGATTAGCAGTACGTGCTAGTCTTTCAGCTCTTATCTCATTGACTTCATTCTGGTGTTGCTTCAGAATGTCATAAAGCTTGTGATAGGAGACAGTCTTCAGCTCTTGACTCTGCTTAACAAGTGTCACAAACCTTTGCCATTCTGGTTGTAGTTGAAGTAAGAACTGGACATTCACTTGATGATTAGTAACATGACACTGATTTTGGACAAGCTCATTCATCATCTTGTAAAACCGTGAGTAATACGATTCAAGTGATTCACCATCCCGTGATGTGAATTTTCCAAACTCCCAATATAAATTGGTTTCAAGATCTTGAACATTAATTGATTCACCTTGTTTCAACCTTTCAATGGCTTTCCACATTTCACATGCATTCGGACAAGCATCAACTGTGGAGTAGATATCGTTATCTATCCCTGTGAGAATGATCTTTACGGCTAACATAATTACCCGGTGCTAACATTGGTAGACGATCTTTGCTACCCGCTTTCATGATAGCATTATGAAGAGCATTCGATGATTGAGTTTGCAAATTGGTATTTGAATTTGACATTTTGATGTTGTGAATGGATATCGGATCTTAAGTAGGTAAAGTGATTGTTGTTGTGGATTAAAATCAATTAACGTTCACGGGATTTTACAAATCTATGACTTAAACCGTAAAAAGAATCAACTTTTACGGGATTTTACTAAATCAAGAAAAAACCGTGAATAAAAAATTAATTGTTGTTGGTGAAGTCGTTGTTGAAATTCAAGTACGAGAGCTTTTGTTGGCGACAAATAAGCTTAAAACGATGAACGGTGCACAAACGATTCACTTTTAATGGCTAACGAGCTGAATTGAAAGAATAAGGACAAATGGTGTAATGATGTTTTAACAAAGAGGGTTATAATATAAGGAAAGGATGAGTGGTGAAATTGCTTTAAAGTCCAGGGGCTGAAATTGTCAAAATCAAATGAAATGAAATAACTAACAAAACGTTCCCACGTTTTTTCTTTTCTCCTTTGTTTGAAATTTATAATATTTAGGGTTTTGTTTCGTTTTGATTTATTAGCTCACACGATTATCGTCGGTAACATCCAAATATACCACGTTGATCGAAACGATGTCACGAACACAATGATATAAATCTTAAGTCCCGTAGAGCACCGTCACTCAAAACCGAAAATTCGAAATAGCTAAAAAACGTATATCTTTTGTACTAGATCGGTTCATTCTAAAAGCTTACTAGTTCGATTCGTTATCAATGTAACTCGTTCGGTTCTACTTGATGAAGATTGGTTCGGTTGTTGTTAAAAAAACTAGTTCGGTTTCCTTTGATTTGAGACTCGTTCGGTTCTACTTGATGAAGACTGGTTCGGTTCTACTTGATGAAGACTGGTTCGGTTGTTGTTAAAAAAAACTAGTTCGGTTGCCTTTGATTTGAGACTCGTTCGGTTCTACTTGATGAAGATTGGTTCGGTTCACAAGACAAGTTACTCGTTCGGTTCTTTAAGTGTTTGACTAGTTCGGTTCCTTAAGTATTCGACTAGTTCGGTTCATAAGACAATGACTAGATAGGTGAATGTTGGTTGAACTAGATCGGTTGCTTAGTTCGATGGTCTCGATCGGGTTGAACTAGTTCGGTTCACGCAAAAAATCAAACACCTTGAACACGTCTCAGTTGTCACTTGTTTTAAGCCGTGTGAACCACTAAACAAACCCAAAAATAAGCTTTCGAAATAGCCACAAACAGAAGCAACAAATAAGCTTGTAGAATAAGCTTAATAAAAATGGAAAGAAGCCACAAAAAGGTTATCCTCAGAAAAACTATAGAAACTGCCAACACACCCTTATTTGTTGACACAACTAAAACGCACCCATATTGGTTTGAAATGAATAAAGTTTTTAATACAGTGACAAGGAGTAAAAGCCCAAAATTATAGCAATAAACACTATTGTTACTGTTTGAACAAATCACAACCCACAAATCTAAAAGCCCATTTATGCGAGAATTTCAACAGCCCAAAACTTTATAAAAGATTACGAGACCAAAACAACCAAAAAAAATAGAGAAAAAAATAAGCCGAATAAGCTAGACTAATAAGCACGAATAAGCTCACAAAAAAATACCACAAAATCACTAAACCCACCCGTGGCGAGTGATACCAAATGTTATCCCAAGATAATAAGCTATCCAAACACAAGATAAGCCATACCAATAAGCAAAAATAGAAAAGAGAGAAGGAAAAGATAGAAGATTAGATTAAAGATGAAAGAGTGGGATGGGAGGTTTTACACACACACATAAACTATGCAAATGAAAACCAACACCCTCTCCATGTGTGGAGAGGGTCCTTTTATACCCAATGCCAACTAGTAGGCGTATGGGCTTTCTACATGGGTCGGGCTTGGCATATCTTGGGCTTTGAGCCCGAAACACAGACAATATTAGATTACAAACCAAGCCCGTTGAACCCGACTAGCCTATTACAATACAAGACCTAGTTTGACTTTGTAAGACCGATAACATTCATGTTTGACTTAATATAATTAAGGCTAACATCTTGACATGTTTCTTTTGCTAACATATTTCTCTTGAAATTCAACCTGTCATATTTCTCTTGCATACATATTTCTCTTGCATATATATTTCGCTTGACTACGTATTCCGCTTGTCTACATATTTTGCTTGGATACATATTTCGCTTGGATACATATTTTGCTTGGATACATATTTCGATTGAAATCAACCTGTCATATTTCGCTTAGAGGCAAACATATTTCGCTTGAAACATATTCCGCTTCATTCATACCTGCATATTTCGCTTCCTTCAAGCAGAAAGGTAACTTCGAGCAAAACACGACTTTTTCCAACAAAATCATCAAAAACTCACCCTTTTTGACGTTGTACCTTAATTTTTCTTACACAACTAGTTACCTTATATCTAGATCTTGCTTAAAAACATAAACATAAACATAAACACATCTAAGCACAAAAATCTGGGTTCTGATTTTCGAACCAAGAACACAAAAAAGCAACTAGAAAACACGATTTAATCAAGATCCGAACGCACACAAGCTCACGAAATCACCACAAAGCTCTGATACCAATTGTAGGATATCATATTTCACAGCCCGGATGATCATTCTTGGATTTGGCTAGTTTCTAGAGAGACAAAAACATAGAGATATTTTCTAGAGAGAGAGTGTATGTGTTAAAGTGTAAAATAAATAATGACTAGCTTACCTCTTCCAAAGTTAGAAGAGGCTTTTTTAGTTCTTACAATATATCGGGTATTAGTACCCGGCTTAATATCGAAAGTCATACGATTAACTATTAAACTACAAGCTATAATAAACAGTAAAATACACGGGGTGACCGAGTCTTTTTCTAATATCTAACATAAAATCATTAGCCCCAATCAAAGTGCCTTCATTCTAAACAGACAGATAACTGATAACATTATGTTAACTCAGGAATTATTAAGAGGCTATACGTGGAAAATGGAGCTAAAGGATGGCTATAAAGATTGATATATAAAAGGCATATGATAAAGTGAATTGGAATTTCCTTGAAAGTGTTCCAAAAATATTTGACTTTCCTCAACAAATGATTAACTGGATAGTGGTTTGTGTGAGAACTGTAGCCTTTACCATCCATGTTAATGGCGAAAGGCATGGATATTTCAAAAGAGGGAGAAGACTTAGGCAAGGAGATCCTATGCCACCCTACATTTTTACTCGTGTTATGAAAGTCTTCACTCATTTTATGCAAATACACATTAACGCTGACTATGGCTTCAAATATCATTGAGGATGCAAGCAACTTAAAATTCCACTTCTATGTTATGCAGATGACTTATTAGTACTGTGTCTTGGGGATTCTCACTCTGCTAATGTGGTGAAAAGTGCTTTAGATAATTTCAATGAAGTCTCTAGGCTACAACCAAACATGAGCAAAAGTACTATCCTCTATGGAAATGCAACTGAACAGACTCAGCAAGATATACTTTCTCTTCTACCTTTCAAAGTAGGAAAACTACTAATTTCTTACCTAGGTGTTCTATTGATTACCAAAAAAATTAGAGTTAATGAATGTAAAAACCTTATTGAAAATGTTAAAGCTAAAGTGAGTAATTAGAAGAATAAAATGCTATCATATGCTGGGAGATTACAACTCATAGAATCAATCTTAGCTTCTATGCATGTTTACTGGGCTTCTGTGTCATTATCCCAAGACAGTGGTTAAAGATATTGATAAACTTCTCAAAGGTTCCTATGGTGTGAAGGGGAGATGTCTAGGGGAAAAGCTAAGGTGACATGAAAACAGATTTGTAAGCCTAAAAAGGAAGGTGGCCTTGGTATCAAGAATTTAAGTGACTAGAATGAGGTCTTAATGGCTAAGCATTTGTGGAATGTAGATAGTAACAAAGAACCTATGTGGGTCAAATGGGTAAATGTTGTAAGGTTAAAAGGTAGAAATATATGAGATTTAAAATAGGACATCAATGCTAGTTGTAAGTGGAAGAAAATCCTTGAACTGAGAGATAAAATAAAAGTGCATTTGAAGTATAAAGTTGGTGATGGGGCATCCATTTTTATGTGGCATGATAAATGGTTGGATGGGGGAGTGTTTAGCAATGTTATTACAAATGATGAGATCACTCAAGCAAACATTAATTGGAACTCAAAGACAAAAGATATGATTCAAGAAGGACAATGGAAATGGCCTGATGAATGGTAAAGCTCATACCCTATTCTTAATTCTATTCAAGTTGTTGCTCTCAGTAATGACCTTAAAGATGAAATTGAGTGGATTACAAGTGATGGCAAAAGGGTTAAATTCTTTGTCAATAGATCTTGGAAGGATTGGAAAACTAGTGATACTACTGTGCCCTGGAGTGACATTGTTTGGTTCTCACACTACACTCCCAAACACTCCTTTATTTTGCGCTTGGCAATTCTTGGTAGAATGGCTACTCAAGACAGAATTATGATATGGCATAATGGGAATCCATTGACTTGCCCTCTATGTGAAGAGTGTTTTTATTCATATGAGCGCTTATTCTTTGAGTGTTCATTTTCATTAAAAGAATGAACTGAAATAAAGAAGATGATAAAGCAATCTGGTTAGAATGAAAAATAGCATGACATCCTTGATACTATGAGCAAAATACCCTGCAACGAATCCATCATGAGTATCTTGAGAAGAATTATACTTGCAGCCTGTGTCTACTACATACGGAATGAGATGAATAATAGACTATTTGGCAATGGGAAGAAAAGCTACAAAGACATAAGGCAATTGTGAACTTTGTTATAATGAAACTGGAAAGTTTGACATTAAAGAATTCAAGCAGAGTGAATAAGATGAGTAAACAATGGCAAGTGATCATGAAAGAAAGTGAAGTTATTTTGGAAGAATACAAAGATGATAAGTAGTAGTCTTCATGAAAGAATAATTGGTAGAATGCAGACGGCTAATATCTTAAGTCTGAAACAGTCTATCAAGGACTTCTTTTCTATTATGTATAAATGTTAGGATGATGTTGCATTTGAATGGATAGTAAGCCAATTTATGAGACCAAGTAAGACTCATAAGATAGTTTTTGGTTGGTTTCATAGCAGGGGCAGCTATAATGATACCCTATCCTCTGTCCACCTTACTTCCCATTTGTGAGGGGCAACTGCAACATAGGATTACAGATGGATAGTAGAAGGGAAATACAGTTATAGTGGTATGTATCCTTGAGTGCCTCTGTACAGTTGAGTGATGCCATCATAATTGGAAATGTAGCTCACTGTATTAGAAGCTCAATGGAACATGAGTTTTATTCAATTCTTGATGAAGCCTTTATACAAGAGTCTCTGTGATGCGTATATTGGAGATACTTGATCACAGGTAGGGTGTTTGTATCAGGAAGAAATGTAGTCAAGATTAAACTTTCTCCATGGATGCATAGCTTTAGTCACACGGTGTTAAAATGTTTCCATTAAATGCTCATCGTGATTATATTTGCAGTATGTTGCTTGTAGCTTATAGGCATGTCCATTTAAGCTTTATGTTCATGTTGTATGTTGATTATTGGAGTTGCTAATATAATTCACCATTTTCCAAAAAAAACTCTACGGACTATTGGTATACTATTTAACTGTTAATATAACAAAAGACTTATTGGTATATTCTTTGATTTAAGTCAATTTCGATATCAAACTTTATATGGATACCAAAGGATTAACCCTCACCCTTCATTTTCATTTGATCAAATGGATGAGATTGAACCAAACATTTTTAAAAACCTACTTTCATCTTTTTTTCAAATGTTATTATCTCTTAAACTGTTAATCGTTAAGCGAAAAAATATACCATCACGACGAGTATTTAATTATTTTTCTATAGATTGGCACTTTGATATACTTACAACAAACTTTTTTTTGTTTTTTTTATGAGTTTTTTCGTTGTTGAAACTTGCATGAAAAAATGACATGTGATTAAACACTAATTTGAATATACTAATAAAACCACATGTGATATTGGTGTTATATCACATATCATATGTGATTTAACATTAATATCATATGTGGGTTTATTATAATATTAAAATTAGTGTTTAATCATATTTGATTTCTCATGCAAGTTTCAACAAAAAAAACAAGAATACGTAAAAAAGTGAAAAAAATGATTTTTTTTGTCGAAAGTATATCAAAGCGCCCGTCTATAGAAAGATAATTAAATGGTAGCCGTAACGGTATAATTTGTCTTGTCTAACGATTAAAGGTTCATGAGACATTTAAATTATAAAAAATAGGTGAAATAATATAATGCTTTTAATCTTAACCATTATTTTTTTGTATCCCCTAATATCCAAAGAATTATTGGTATCCAAAATAACTTAACTCATATTCTATAATTATTAAACTCCATACTAAACATCATATCGTGTGGCGACAAAAGCCTGCCTGGCTTTCTTTGGGCTTACTTCAGCCTGTTTGTTTGGTTTTGATTTGGGTCGACTAGCTATGTATGTGCCCTTATGTTATGTACGTGTCATTATTTACTAAACATCATTTCGTGTGGCAAAAAAAGCCCGCCTGGCTTTCTTTGGGCTTACTTCGGCCTGTTTGTTTGGTTTTGATTTGGGTCGACTAGCTATGTACGTGTCCTTATCTTACGTACGTGTCATTATTTGCACGTGTCCTTATAGTCTTCATCTATCACCGATTCCGGTTCATCAATTGTCACGCCTTATCAAAATTGAAATTTTGATGTTTAGTATATAGTTTAATTTTATTTCAATACAGAACTCTCGATTTTGTGATTTTCGGTGTGGGTTTTGGATGTGAGGTGCGGTGTTGGAACATCACTGTTGGTGTGTTGTTCTTGGTCTTCATAATGAAAACACGGGTACTTTGGTTGCTTATATCTACTTATTACACTTTCGTTTAGTTTTTGAAACGTGTGAATTGTAGTGTTATAAGTTGTGATTCTCCGCGCATTGGCACGACAAATCATCAGGTTTTGATGACATCAAATAACGTCTATTTATTAGCATCATTTTTCCAAGCTATATTGCTCGTTTTACATTATTTTATATATGAATTGATACTTAATTGCTTATATTTTTGAATTGCAGATATTATCGAGCAGATGGCGAGAGTTAGTGAAAAGCACGCATTTTGGAGCATGAACAAAGAATTCAAGAAAGTCTACTGATTCTGACAACCAATACGCCGTATCATTCTAGACAGGTACGCTGTATCCCAATACTTAGACGAATTCAAGACCATTGCCTGACTTTGAAGAATACGCCGTATCCACATCAGCAGATACGCCGTATATGAAACCTTGGTCAACATTCAGTACAAGCAAGATTGGCTATCAATACGTCGTATTCACTTCAGCAAATACAGCGTATTCGTGCCCTAACTTCACAAAAGCATCCATGACAGGAATATCCAATACGCCGTATCCAGAAGACCTTATACGCCGTACTCAGAGACGGCTTATGAATATTCTAGAATATTATATTCGTGAAGCCCACACTAAGTTATCTAATACGCCGTATTGAACCCTTTCAATACGGCGTATCGATCTGTTTTCAGAAACTATAAATAGAAAACCCTAAACTCGGTTTTCAGGAGGCAAAGAAGCCCTTAACCACCAAGTTTGATCTACAGACGAATTCAAAAGCCAAGAAAGTCAGCAAAGTGCCTCAAGTCAATAGGAAAACTCTTGTAATCTCTACACTCCGCTATAAGCGTTCGGTTAGCGTATTGTTTTCTTACTTTAATCGTTCATCTATGATATTGTGTATTGTTACAATCACTATGGGCTGATACCCTTAGGTATTAGCCATGTTTATAACAATTTAATGATTGGTTTGTTTATATCGATTATTGATGTGTTTCGTCGTGTGTACATAATTTATATTATCAAGTTTTACTATTTATATTTTGCCAACTTTACCTATTAACAAACACTAACGAGCAGTGTACTTGGTCAGTTGTAGGTTCGTTGGTAAGCATGATGTCGATCACTAAGAGTGAGCGTTAATACTTAAATCTATCAGTATTTTAGTTATCTATGTTAGTCCTAATTTATCTTATTTAATTTTATCTAAACCTAAACTAACGCAAAGGGGGGATTTTCAGCCTGGGAGACTGGCACGAGTTTTGGTTTATCCCAAACTAATAATGACAAATAAAGAAATAAACACACACAGGCAGATAAACAAACGGTAAAGAAGCGGTCTAGCACAAATGTAAGAAAAACGTATCAACCATGATTAATCTAATAAAATGTAGGAATTATCTATGTCTGCAATGATTGTATTACTTCATTGGTGTTAAATCATTCCTAAGCTAGGTGGTTCTTCTCTCTAAACTCTAGGTTTGTATTCTAGTTAATACTGTCACAATTAACCTAAACCCGCATAAAGCTTACACCGCTGATTATAATCTATCTAGGAGACAACATTGGTGAATATTGAAACCTAGCTCATCGAGGCTTTACCCACTTATGTTTAATCGTTATATATATATGCTGGTAGTCTACGGTTCGTCGTGATCCAAAGCAAGGCAACAAAATGTCATTTGTAATCGTAAGTCACAACTTAGTCTACCACTCTTTGAACCAGGGGAGCACTAGGGGCATAAATTTGTAATCCTATAATCCAGAGTCACATATATTAGCATCCTGCACCATTTGATATTTGTTATTATGCAAGTTAGATATTTTAAAAATTATGAGTATATGTAGGAACCCGATTAATAACACTTCATAACCCGAACCACGAAAACAAGAAACTAGTGAGAGAGAGAGAACTCGTGTAGAGAGAGAGATGAGAGAGAGTTGAGAGAAAAAGAAATTTTTGATATTATGAAAAAGATTAGATATTTTCTAAATAAGAAAATATCTATATATATTTAGATATTTAGAAAATATCTAAATATATATATA
>BQNB010196885.1:0-11256 GCA_026074375.1 Tanacetum coccineum | reverse complement strand
GAGATTTCATTACTAGTACCTTGTTAGGTTTATTCCAGTACTAGCTTTATCTCAGTCGGCACTCTTCCCTTACTCACACTCTACTCCTTTTTTGTATCATACCTAAGGACTTCTACACTAACTAGTAGATTGTCCCTGGGTAGATCCCTCCGGCTCTGGCAGGATCATAGGAACATGTACCTAACCTTACCATCCTTATAACTCTGATAAAGTAAATACAGGGTCAGTCTTTTGGTACTGTTCTCTTTGCCATAAAACCATTTAAAAAATCAATCAAGGTGCAGGCGATGTAAACATCAAAGCATTAGTACCTCGATTGTTTTGATTCATGAAACTGCTCCCCCTCAACATGCACGTCGATATTCAAAATTGTTTGGCACATGGAGGGAGGAGTACCTGCTTGAGTCTTAATAGATCACATTTTTATCAGATTTAATATTTAAATCACATTCTCTCCCCTAGTCAAAAATTTCAAACCCGTTAAGATTTAGGATCTCAATTGATTTAAATATGTTTAGAAAGATTGGGAGAAAATGTGGTCTGATTAAATATAAGTCGATATTTGAACTTTTATGTGCTCCCACTCAATTAATGAGGGATTCTGTATGTGTCAGTTTATGATGATTTGATAAATGATTTAGAGTTTAACGAGAAACTCATGAAAGGTTCATAAACTGACACATAACACTAATTACTACATAACTAAGTAATGTATAAAGTTTACAATATAATACACATGATATTGACCGTATAAGTAGAATGACGATATCATTCCGTTCTCTTAAGAGATCAGTAGTCAATATCACGAACTCGTCCACCAACAAAGCATTCCAAATTCCGGAAGATCCTTCTGGTCTTGAGTCTCCGTTCAATGACATGTATGAATTCCTTGCTCCTAGCCAAATCTTTATCAGTCCAAAACCGTGTGCCCATTCCCGGATTTAGCCAATTAACCTTGTACTCCTTAACTCTATAATCCAATGCCTCCATAATGGTCGTCAACGTATCATCACTGAACTTGTAAATCTCATTGAACCGCATGATCTTCCGTTCATTGTTACCGATAGGGAACACTACTACATGAGGCGAATCGATGATTGTGTAATCGTGCTTATACTTGTAGCCTTTTGCATCCCATCCCAGTTTAGTTAGATTCAGCTATTTCTGGTAGCTCTCAATGCCGAGTTGGAAGTCTTCAACCCGATGTCAAATCACTATGTTGCGTGTCTATAGATTGACAGCAGTAGAAAGCATACATTTATCTGAGCAGGAAAGATAATTAAGATGACCTTGTAGAAGCAATAGATTCAGATCTTTAAAGTCACTGGGATACAAGTTCTTGAAATCCTTTTCTACAATCATGTATTCTTGATAATCAGCTCTGCCCAGTGTAATCTCCTTTAAGTAGTCGTACCCATAGCGGGAATAGGCTTTTATACTAATGACACTGAATATACGCATGTGGGTTCTTATTACATTTCGGCTTGATTCACCACTGTGTCGGTCAATGTAGAACCTCTGACGATTAAATCACCAATGAGATATACCATATGAGGCACTGGTGTCATAGGTGTAAACTTCATTAATCCACATATGCTCAGGTATGATTAGCTCAAGACCAAAGTCGAGATAACGGGCAGCTTTCATCTTGTAAATTGACAGAGCCTGTCCGTTTCCCTTGCTACCATATCGCAAATAATCCAAGTCATGATTAAAGAAGAATTAAGTTAGAATAGTGACATGACCTGGTGGACCTTGGAGAGGCAGAGGTTTGCTGACATCAATCCTCACTTGATCACCTTCTGGATTAGCCCAGTTAATCTGATCTGTAAGCATCTTGTGACATTCTTCCATCTGAAACTGAAGTTGAACAACGTCTGGGTAGAAGACTTTAACGACTTCATAAGCTTGGCCTTCAAGATCTGCTTGAGTCAGCTCGGTCTTTCCTAACTTTTGACAATACCAGTGCATAAACGTCCGCATATCCCCAGTCTTTTCTAGTAGAGAGTTCTCTGCCGGAGCTTGGTATGTAGAGGCTAAAGCATTAGCCCAGTTGTTTTGAGCATCAGGAATATGAGATGTAGGAATGACCCAGGAAGGTTCTGGAGTGGCTGGTCTGTTATCATCTGGAATAGGCTTGAACCATTCTGGAAACTTCTTAGTCTTTGGAAGATGGGCAGAGTCAGTGTCCTCTAAATCAGATTTGTTGGCAGAGTCAGGGATTGGTATGTCTTCGACTGGTTGCTCAGCAGGAACATCAGATTGTTGCTTAGAAGAGCTTGGAGGAGCATCTCGAGTGTCAAACTTCTTCCATGTGGATGGCTGAGGATCTGGGGGATGTGATGAACCTGACGCTCTAGAGTCATGTCGTCTCTTTTTACTGAAGTCTAAATCTGGTGGAGGTGGAGGATCTTGATCATCACGTCGTCTCTTGCGAGACACATCCCGTTCAGCAATGTGTTCGTCCCTCTGTACTCATTCTATAGATACCTCAAGGGCTTCATATAGTACGATATGCTCAGGATGTGATTTGTATAAACCAGTTTCAAACATCCTTTGGTAAAGCATTTCTTTCATGTCAACTTTAGGCAAGTCTCTAAAGCATTCTCTAAGGGGAGCTTGTAGAGCAATTTGAACTGCCTCTAACATTTTCCCAAACAGCTTCATCAATCTTGTGAGGCAGATCCCTTAGTTCCAAAGTAGAAACGCTAGATCCGAGGTTCTGATTGACGTTATCTAGATTCTTGTTAGCTTGCTCTAGCTTAGAGACTTTCTTTTCAAGAGCGACGACACGTATAGCTAACTTAGACTCTGGTATGCTCTGTTGCTGTAGAGGAAGTGGAAGGGTTGTTGTTGTAGTTTTAGTTGTCGTTGTAAAGATTGGTGTTTGAGTGGTAGATGATGTCTGTTTAGGAGGAGACAGGTCAATAACCAGTGTAAGCAGTAGAGGAACTGAGGAAGATGCTTAATAGATGGGAACAGTGACCATGGAGACCACTTCTGATTCCACATTGAGTTTTCTTGGTTCATCATCAATGGATTTGTCATTAATGAACTGATCCCCAATAGCATATACATCCTCCAGGTTCTTCATTGACGAAATAGTTCCAGTTGAGCTTGGTGGATCCTCTAGGAAGACATGTTCATCAGCTGAGAACTTTAAGCTTTCTTGAACCTTAAGGTACATGTCTGCTATAATGTCATCGTGCGTGGGCTCAGGGTCTGGTCCAACAATAGCCATACGACTTATTCTAGGGTCTTGTCCAGCCTGGTCTTCATCCATTCGTACCTGCCCTGGTGGAGGTTGAGACTCGTGAGTTTCACCAGGGTCTGATCCAGCCTGGTCTTCATCAAGTTCCACAGTCTTTTCCTCGTCGTCTTCCTATTTTTCCACATCCTCTCCTACCTCATCAGTAATTTGCAACACTTCCGTATCACCTCCACTATTCCTCTTATCAGATTTAGCACATGTCTCAGCATTTGTAGAAGTTGGAGAGTCACGAATGATATTGGTAGCTGTGTCATCCAATGGTTGTGTAGAGGGTCTAGTGGAGGCCTCTTCAGTAGTTGGAGTCTGCCTTGGGAGTATGAATTGGTCCATAATGCTTCTCCGCTTAGGTGCGTGCAGGGCTAGCAGAGAATGGGAAGCTTGTTCTTCAGTAACAATTGCTGTACCTTTACCTTCTACGACTGGAAGTGGTCTGGTGGTTTCTGCAATAGGTTCATGAATTGCCACAACGCCAACAGGTGCTTGACTTTGTGCCTGAAACAATTCCAAGCTCATCTGAATAGCACGTTCCATCTCCAAGTCTTCACCGTTACCTTGATGCTTGGGTTCCGGTTCAGGTTCAGAGTATGCCGGTTCATTTTCAGTCTCATCAATCAACTTCAAGGTACGATCCTTTGTAACTTTACCCTTGCTGGCCTTGTGTAGAGGTGTAGCCTTGGTTGATTTATCTTTAGCTTGCTTTGGCTTGGGTGGCTTAGACGAGGAGGCCTTAGACGGTTTCTCCTTGGTTACCTTTGGTTTCTTTGCAAGTACTAGTTTGCTTGACTTCTCGATAGCTGGTTTTGGCTTGTGTGGCTTGGTGCTTGCTGTCTTTTTCTTTCCTTCCTTCACGGCAGCAACTTTCTGGTCATGCTTCACGACCATTTCCAAATATGCACTGTAGTAAGGTGCATTCCGAATATTGTTCGATATCATTTCATTGGGAATTGGCATTCCAAAAACCTCTTCAGCTTCACCCTTGGAAATGAACTTAAGATTGCCAAGTTTGAGGTCTTGTTCAGCAAGATGAAATGGAGACGTTGATCTTTGGTGAATATTGTGTATTCTTCCCAAATGACAGATGATAAGCTTCGTGAATCGGCAATAGGGAATCATATGAGGATTTTCTTTCCTACCCTTCTTAGTTGGACTCCCCAGGTTAGCCTTGTCAGTGAGGAAGGTCTGAATAGCTTGCACGAATTCTTCCCACACGAGTTTAGCAAAATCGACATTAGTACATGTGATAATTCCCCAAAGCATCTGTAGAACCGGATATCTGGGCCTATCATGTCCAGATGTCTTCCCAGTAAGACATTGGTTAATCATTGACAGAATTGCTCTTTTAAGGCTGATACAAGTTATTTACCGCCATTCTTGACACAAAGTGAATAACCTCTGTGTATCCAAGTTGATTCACAAAGTCCATTATAGCTTCACCTAATAGGGGTGACACAAACTGTTGAGCAGGGTCAATGGGGGTTATCTCTAGTGTATCCCTCAGAAGATTCGCATCCAGGGTAAACCAGCTTTCATCCAGCTGAAATCGGTAAGTTCCAGCTTTTTCCACATACGTAAGGTATTCCAAAACTGTTGAATGTATATGGAGGGAACAGAGGCCGAAGCAGTAAATGCCCTGAAGAAGTTTGTGTTAGACAGATCCACAGATATCTAAAAGATTGGATTCTTTTACTTCTTTTGGAGATCCAGGACATAGTTGCTTTATCCAATTGGTACCCATGCAGCATATGGGAGTATCTCATCATCAGATCTTGTGGGAGCTTGAGCGGGAGCATTCACATCAGCCATTTTATCTGCACAAAAGATATAATAGAAGACAAGCAGACATGGGATAGAGTTTGATGTTAGATGAGAGCATTGACATATACAGATTGATTATTAGATAGATTAATTTGACGTAGATTAAGGATATCTGATGAACACATACAAGTTAACAAGTCCCGGATGGATGTTAACGGAGTAATTGTGTTTTTGGATTGGGCCTTAAGAGGGTATTGGGACTAATGGGTCAAAACCTTGAGATTCTGGCCCAAACCGCTACCAACAAGACACCAAACCACTGTAAGGATAGAATGATCAAACCGCTATGTAGCGAAATGATCAAACCGCCATGTAGCAGAATGGACAAGTAGCCATTCCGCTATGATCCAACAGCTACGAATAATTTATTCATTTTTATCAAACTGTTATGACCAAACAGCTACGGATATAATATTCACATTTAATCAAACCGCTATGACCAAACAGCTATGAATATAATATTCTAATTTAATCAAACCGCTACCAGTTACGAAAAATTCGAAATAGCGGTTTGGATTATTTTAATAATAAAAATAATCTTCATCAAACCGCTACTTCGTATTAAATAATATCAAATCGCTAAAGGCAAAAACTAAGTAAACCGCTATTAGGCAAAACATAACAAACCGCTATCAGGCAACCTAACCAAACCGCTATCAAGAAATTCTAATCAAATCGCTATTTGGCATTCCTAAATAAATCGCTATCAAGCCTTAACATACCAAACCACTATCTAGAACAATTTAAAGACAAACCGCTATATAGAGTATGAGGCAAACCTCTACCAGAAACATAAGTTGCGAACGCATGCGAATGACATTTCAAGTACTTCAGGACAAGCATGAGTGGCATACATTATATTCCTTATTCATAAGAACCATATCAAACACATGCTACAACAACAACCTAAATCAGTTGACTTTTAAAAGTTAAGCTATGTGCAAAAATCACCAAATCAGGCAGTAAAATGAGTAAGGATCTCAAGTAGACACCCAAACACTATCATCATACTCTAATAAGCATATCCCAACAATAAAAACATACATCTAAACACTCTACGGTATTTTGATTAAAAAACAAGTATAACATAGATCGTGGCATCCAAAGTTGATAGATTTATGCTAAACTAGTGATGATCGAGTGAACTCTACACCTATGCACACCTATCCCTATCATCATTCAACATATATTAATAACATTTAAAGATCTATGATATGCGATCGAGAATGAAGCATCTTAAATGTGTTTTGGATCATTTAAATTCACCTAAGGCATCAACTAATAGTAATGAATGAAGTTTTTGAGATACCTTAGCAAGAAATCCAACAAAGATCAAAAAACAAAAAATCTTTCTAGGTAGCGGTTTGCGCGAGAAAGAATGAAAGTGTGTGTGTTTGACTAATTTTGAAGAGGTTTGACTAATCTGTCAAACCGCCACCTATTTAAAGTAAAGGTATGGAGGTTTGGCAGATTTGGTCCCTCAGGTTTCTAACACTCATATTTTCAGATTTAAGTTTTTCTAAGGTTAATTGACTTTGAGAAATGGCAGTTTTAGCCCCTATTGTTTAATCGAGCTTGAAAAACAATTAGCATATTGCACATAAGTCCCTAAACTCTTTAACTAATAATACTTTTGGCCCTTAGAGTTAAAAATACTTAACTCCTCCTCAAATTATAACCCCGTATTACTACAAAACCTTTTTCATTAATTGTATGATGTGATTTAGAAACCCGTTTGATGCAATGAACTTGAAATCACTCTCCCCCTCAAACACTGACCCGTCTTCTATTTAAAGAGTTGTAGTCATTGTTTGAGTTGAAAAGTTTATTTTGAAAAACCTGATTTGATGAATTTCCAACAACACTTTACCACTATGATTAACACAAATAATTTTTGAAGAATCAATGAAGACGAAAATTATTTAGTTATAAAAAGGAAGACTTCTCTTCCGAAAGAGGAAAAAAGCACTGAAACGTACCTTAATCCTGGGATGCACGGATATTAAGTAATCCGTGCCCGGGAAAAGTTAATTACCCGTTGTTAGGAACAGCTGTCTTTTTGGGGACATGCATTCCTCAGAGTGAAAAGCGGGTCATTAAACATGTTTTGAAAGGTTTGAACTTCCGTTCGAACTTCATTTAAAGACCCGTGTCATTATTGAATGACATTTCTAGGACCATAAATGTTATCGATAACCGGAAGACATGTCCTGAAAAACTATTTTTAGACTTTTCTATTTTTTGATTTTTTATGGATTTTGAAGGTTTTATATTTTTATATTTTCTTTTTAGATTGAAGCTATATACATATTTACAAGGATATTGGAAGACCATCTGTTACTCCTCTTCTCCTTCTTGAAGACGTTTAAGGGTTTCCGGAGACATACTCTTCATACCAAGTCGCGAGAATAGAAATTCAAACCGCTCTCTTGGCAATGCTTTGGTGAATATGTCCGCGAGCTGATAATCCATCATCACGAAGTATAATTCAACCACCCCTTTCTCAACCTGCTCTCGAATAAAATGGTGTCGGATGTCAATGTGCTTGGACTAGGAGTGCTAGACATTATTACAGCAGAGAGAAATGGCACTACGATTGTCACAATAGAGTAGAATCTTTTTGATGGCAAAGCCATAGTCTGTAAGTTATGATCTCATCCAAAGTGTTTGAGCACAACATCCAGACATGGCAATGTATTCAGCCTCTATTGTGGAAATCACAGTGCTCTTCTGTTTCTTTGATGACCAGCTGACTAATTTATCCTCGAGGAACTGAGCACTGCCTGACGTACTTCTTCGTATGTCTTGACACCCTGCATGGTCCGCAACTGCATAGGCTGTGAGTGCCATGGCGGTGTCTTTCGGATACCAGAGTCCCCAATTAATGGTTCCTCTGAGATACCGAAAGACCCGTTTAAGTGCCTCAAGGTGCTTTTTGGTAGGTGATGCCTGATACCTAGCACACATGCATACATCAAATACAAGGTCGGGTCTACTGGCAGTGAGGTACATGAGGGAGCCGATCATACTTTGAAATTGAGTTTGTTCAACGGGAATCCCTAAGGGGTCCTCATCCAGTTTAAGTCGATCCACCATGGGTGTGTCAACAAGGTTACACGAGTCCATCCCAAATTTCTTTAATATTTTGAGAGAAAATTTTGATTGATTAATAAAAATGCCTCCGGGACTTTAAGAAACTTGTAAGCCTAGGGAAAATGACATTTGTCCCATCATTGACATTTGAAATTTAGAACTCATTTCATTGGAAAGTTTGTCACACGCTTTAGGGTCTGTCAAGGAAAATATGATGTCATCTACATATATTTGAACAAGAAGAATATGTTTACCTATTTTCCGAGTGAACAGTGTCAGATCAACTGCACCTTTGGAGAACTGGTTGTCCAGACGAAATCTTGACAAAGTGTCATACCACGCCCGAGGAGCTTGCTTTAAACCATACAAGGCCTTCTTCAGATGATAAACATGTTTCAGATGGTCTGGATCAACGAAACCCTCTGGTTGACTAACATAGACCTCTTCCTTCAGCTCGCCATTCAGGAATGCTATCTTGACATCCATTTGATAAATGGTCATGTTTTTACTAGCGACATTGGTGATGAAGATTCTTATAGCCTCGATGCGTGCAACCGGAGCAAATGATTCCTCGAAATCAATACCCTCCTCTTGTCGATATCCCTTGGCCACCAACCGTGCCTTGTTTTTTAGAACATCACCGTATTCATCATGCTTCACTTTGTAGATCCACTTAAGAGCGATAATCATGACACAGTTTGGTTAAGGTACTAATTCCCATACTTGAAGTCTATCAAATTCATGAATCTCATCTTGTATGGCTTAAAACCAACAATCTTCAGTTATGGCAGATTTGAAGATCTTTGGTTTGACTTTTGACAATACAGAGTTATACAAGCACCATAATGCATCGGTTGCAAGTTGTTTTCTAGAGGATACCGATCAAGAAGGATTGCCAATGACATTATCAAGGGGGTGATCCTTGCTCTATTTCCTAATATGATGAATGGTTTGAGTGACATAGGTTGATTCTGCTGAACTAACATCCCCGGATGATGAAGCTTTAGAATGAGGTTCCAGAGCAAAGACGTTTATAAAGGGATCATTTTCAACAGGAGCATGCGGATTGGCTTCCATGTTAGTAGATTCAGCTGCAATGCCTTGATGAAAACTAAGAGATTGTAATGCCGAAGATGACGGTGAATGGCTTGGAATAGGTGCATCTTGATCAATGGTAGTAGATGAAGGTGAACAAACTGAAATGACTAGAACTGGAACTGTTGGAGCAGGAGAAACTGGTCTTTCATCACGAGGAGGTTCCAGGTATTCATCGAACATTGGTTGGAATAAAATCTCTAGTTCTTTATTTGTGGGGGGTACATAAGGTGTTGTAGAAACTGGATTGGGTACGAGCCCTGAACTTATCTGTCCAGGCGTCAAAAACGAAGGAGCGGGTCTTGAACTAAGTTGCACAGGAGCCATTTGCTCATTCAGCTCATCGAATTGAACGTGAATGGTTTCTATGATTCATCGGGTTCTTTTGTTGTAGATTCTATAACCTTTCCTGCTTGGTGCATAACCAACGAATATACCAATATCAGCTGTTGGTTGTAATTTTCCAAGATCTTCGCTGTCATTTTTAGGGTAGCAAAGAGCACCAAAGACTCAGAAAAAAGTAAGATGAGGCTTTTTATTATGCACCAGCTCATATGGAGTTTTGGTGTACCGAGTATGAATAAGGGATCAGTTTTTGGTGTAACAAGCAGTGGCGACAGCTTCTGCCCATAGAAACATCAGGGCCTTAGAAAATATCAGCATTGTCCTAGCTGCCTCAACAAGGGTATGGTTCCTTCTTTCGACAATGTCGTTCTGCTGTGGAGTCCTTCGAACTGTCTTTTGGTGATAAATGCCGACACGTTCATAATATACAATCAAATCTTTATTGACAAATTTTGTGCCATTATCAGTATGGATGTATCTAATAGTTTTGTTAAGACCGACTTGTATTTGCTTTAGAAATTTAATGACAACCTCTGGGGTCTCATCTTTCAATCTTAAAAACTTAACCCATGTAAACCTCGAATAATCATCTACAATGACTAAGATGTATTTCTTCCCATTAATTGTTTGCACTCGTATTGGTCTACATAAATCCATATGAAGGGTATGAAGAACTTCCAAGTTGGTGTTTTTAGTTTAGGGTTTGTGGGTGTGCTCTTTGCTCTTCCTTAGTTGACATACGGAGAAAAGATGATCTTTCTCAAACTTCAATCTAGGTAAACCTCTGACTAAGTCCTTTCTTGCAAGGTCATTGATGGTACCAAAGTTCAAGTGGTTTAAACGACGATGCCATAACCATGATTTGTTCTTAGAAGCTTTGGTTAATAAGCAGATTAGAGAGGACTTCATCATATCTTCAACCGAGATAGTGTACAAATTAGAACTACGAGAGCCTTTAATTAATTCAACACCATCCGTATCTCGAACATAACAGGAGTGCTTTCTGAATGCAACTTCCAAATCAGAATCACAGAATTAACCGACAGAAAACAAATTGTGTCCCAGTCCTTCCACATAATATACCCTAGAGATCACACTGTCACCTATCACGTAATCTCCATAACCCATGATAGCACCAAAGTGGTCATTACTAAATCTAACTATCCCAATGAACTTTTTCATGAAATTCATAAGCCGAGAGCGATCCCCCATTATATGTTTTGAACAGCTTGAGTCCAAATACCAAAGGACGATTTGTACGACTTGCATTTGAAAACAGACAAAGATGGAGAGTTTGGAATATTGGAACCCCAATGTTGGTTGGGTTCCTGTTGGTTAGCAAAAGTAATGACCTGATTCTCTGACTGTAGATTTTTACGTTGGTACCTAGTGAGTGGTTTCTGAGATGAGTTACTGAATTTCTTAGATATCATAGATTTACTAGTACTAACGTTATGAGTTAGCTTAGCAGGCACTACTTTGGTGTTGGTGAGCCTAGTTAAGGGGCACTGTTCTCCTAAAGTGTATGTTCTTCCCGTGGGCCTCCATTGATAACCAACATTAGTGAGCATTTTGCCTGTGGCTTTCCACATTTGCCTAACTTGCTTAGGTTTCCAAACTTGCTTTACTTTGCGAAC
>BQNB010196884.1:0-11256 GCA_026074375.1 Tanacetum coccineum | reverse complement strand
GGAACCTACAGCTAGGTTTGGAGTAATCTCCAAGAGTACGGATAGGATTCTTGTCTCCCATGGTGGTTGACGAGAATGGATTACAAAACAATTAACACGAAGAAAAGATAGACTACGAGAAAGCTAATGTACGGAAATTAAATTCTCACTTGAAAGGATTCAAGTCTGTAGAACTAAGTTAAACTATGATCAAAACCTAACTATTCCTTGGCAATGGCGCCAAAAACTTGATGCAGAGGTCATAGAGACTTCACATGAAGCTTTACAATCCCTTAGGCAGTGTACCTAATCGTTGCAGTGTAGTATAGGCAAGACTCGGGAGTTGTTATCATTCTCTAGGGGAATAGGTTGGGAAGGCTTGATCACAGTCTAACAGAATTCTAGGGGTTGAGAGAAGATTATTTTTATATTTTTATATTTATAAGAAAGCAGGTAATTCAATAGTTTGAGAGGTTGGTTTGTTTAACTAATAACTAAACTAATTATAATCTATGCTACTGGTGATAACTTTATGATAAACAAATGTATTTACCTAATCATGCACTACTTCTCAAACTACTTCTCCTAGATCTGTTGCTTTGTCACACTTGTGATAATCTGTGTAAGTATTTCCTAGGTCATGAACGGATTACACGAACCCGCCGTCTATTTAATATTCCGTTAAAGAAACGCACAAGTAAGGTAGTACGAAGACTATTACAAGGCCCCTAAAAGTATATTAAGTGCATGTGAAATATCTTAAGAGGGATCGACCATATAATAGGTAAGGTAGTATGAAGACTATTACCGATGGTATCCTTTCTACACACTCGCATTTCCCTAGACATGTCAATAGCGATACAGACAAAAGCTGGTTTTCTAAAGCCTAACGCGCACATTCATCAACAAGAAGCAAAATCAAAAGGATCTGCATCCTAAATTTCATGCAATCATAGATAAATACAAAGGAGGGTTTAGCCTCGCATGTTATAAAGAAAGCAAGAAGATAAATCAATCAAACAACACATAGACATACTGGATGATTAATGATAAATATCCTTACTTGATTAAAACGTGGATTCAAGATATTACAATAGGGTTTTGAGGCCCTAAAAATGATCTTTAAAGCTGCTAGAATGACTAGGGTTCGTCTCCCTAGGTTTATACAAAGTTACACACATAAAATCCTAAAAACGGTTTTATATTTATAGAGATATCGACGCGACATCGTCGCTTAGAAATCCTGACGCCGTCGCCACGTAGATGATTCTAGATCTTCTTTAAGTGGGCCATGTCCTGACGCCGTTGCGAAATTCCTGACGCCGTAATTAGATAGATCACGACGGCGTCGCTTTATGCCTGCGACACCATCTCTAGCCACTATATGCATAAATCTTCAAGAGATTTGGTGTAGGTCCATAATCTTATCCGTTTCTTTCCAAATGAGCCCAAGTCACGTGTATTTCCTCCAAAATCCATCCAAGTGCTAAAAACCTGAAAACAAATGATTAAGCACATAATCTGTGCATTTTTGCATGATTTAGGGGGTTAATTGACCCTAAAATAATGTATAAAATGACACCTCATCAATCACATATCATTATTTCTTTCCTAAACTGCTCTTATTAGAGAAGTTATACCTGGTTCTTCCAATTTACTATTGACAATTTTAATCTTGTTCTTTGCATTCAAAGCAATTACCATTCTCCTCCTCCATGAACTGTAATTGTCAAGATCTTGATAACTTCTTTCAAATCAACACCAATCTAGGATGATCAGTTTATAACAAAAACAATAGATGATGTGAAGTGATCTCATCTATTGTGAATGAAGTTGCACCATTTTAGTTAGAATTATTGTCAAAAGTCATAATTTGTGTAGTTTCGTGATATGTTTTGTGTTTTCTCGTGAAAAATTGTGATCTTGATCCCTTGTTTATGGTTAGAATGAATCGATGGTGGTTTTAACAACCTGTAACTGTTTTAATGGTGGATCGAGCAATTTTGACGCATTTTGTCTAAGAATTAGTTTCAGTATGATATAAGAGAAGGTTTTATTGTTGTGCTTGATGTGTTAGTGATAAGCTTATTCAAGATCTAAGCTCTGATACCATATTAACAATGGTGGATTTGTAATAGAATTAAGAGAGAAATAATGCGACACCCAGTAAATTTCCGATCAATATTTTAGCCGTTTCTGTTTGGTAATTTTAATTTTTAAATGTTTCGTTTAATTTTTGCGTTTAACCGGGAAGTTGTCCCACACGTATCTGAGAATCGTTACCGGATGCGTACCGGGTTTCTATTTTGTGTAGTCTTTCGACAATTGTCGCGTTTTTACGCTTCGAGTTGATATTTAAATTTTTAGAATTTTTCGTAAAGTTTCTATGCATTTTCAGTTCTTGCGTATTTCGTAAATAACTAGAATTTTATAGTGTGTGCATGGTTACCTAGAAATTAAATCAAGAGCATCTTTGCATGTCCTAGAAAATGGGAGATCAAATTGGTCCCCCTTGGCTCTTGTTTGCAACCGAATAACACACACATACAAACACTTAGGATGCTCATTTTGAATCATGTACCAAGAGACAACCTTCCTACAAAATGGCTTCATGCTAGTCCTTCCTTGATTCTTATTAGAGGATCATTTTGGTCCCCTTTTCTTTCCTTTTTGCTTGCCACGACCGGACCACAAAACCCCCACCACCATTGGATACCAAAATTTGAATCAAATATACATATCCCTATTTACTCATTCATTCGTTCATTCCTCATTACTTTCTCACTCTAGGAAAATAAACACACGCATCCTCTTTTCCTCTCCTCTCTTGTTCGAACCATCAAACACACACAAATCCTTACTTTTCAATCTTTGATCAAAACCATTTGAAGATATATTGTTCGAGGTTGATTCTTATTATATTCGGGTAGTTTATAAACACCGTCTGGGTTGTTCTAAGTTTCTAATCACCTTCTCGTCGTGTTTTCTTGTAAGTCATCTCTGGTTTTTCATAAATGAGTTGTACTTTTGAATTCGTATGATCATTCCGAACAAGGTGTACAAAGCAGATTGTTATGAAAATCATTATCTATTTTTCTATAAAACTACAAGTCTTAAAGTTTAATCTTTTTATTTATAAATGGAAGAACATGAAAAGTAGTTGTACTTTTGCATTTAAATATTGAGATTACCGTATATAGTGAGTTTAAATATTGATGGCGAAGGGATTAAGTTAGATGTTGGTTTTGTTGAAAGCGTGAATTGAAAGTCGATGAGGGTTAGGTTTAGAATTGATTTGTTGCGATATTTGCGGTGTTGTAGAAAATCGACCGGATAGACATTTTGGAGTCCATATGGTTCGAACCATATGTGTCTCACACATGGTGTTTTAAAAACTTATTTGTCATGTTGGTAACTTAATAAAATGTAGGATCATGATTAAGTTAGTTGTCAGATATTCTTACGGGTCAATAAAAGATGTACTTTTAAAAAACGGATATTTTCACGAGTCGTGTCGGATAAAAATGGAAAGTTGATATTCTTAGAAAGGTCATGTCGAAATTTTATAAACTTTATAAACGTGTCGAAAAATATACTTTTATTGTTAAACTAATAATAAAATGAAGAATAACGTTAAGAGTCGAGTTTAGGTCAACATTTGCGGTTATTGAGTCAAACTTTGGTGTGTCAGGTCACTAAAAGACGAAATACACCAAATGATGAAATACACTAAAAGACGAAATACACTAAAAGACAAAATACACTAAAAGACAAAATACACTAAAAGACGAAATATTTTCAAAGATGTTTCACAGTGTCGAGACTTGTCAAAACTTATAAATTTTGAAAGTACATTTTGAAAAGGATACACCGTGTCTACCCATGCTCGGATGATCAGCTCTTGCGTTAAGCGTTATTCGTTGTACATCATTCTTAAACGACAACTATTTGCTAGTTTGTCGCTAGGACCGTGTGATTCGTCTTCACTTGATTGATTTCTTTTGATCCACAACTCGCTTAAGGTGAGTTCATAGCCTCACACTTTTACTCGTTTTGAATAAATGTTTTATAACTTTGGGGTGAGAAACATTGCTTGCTTTTAAAACTAGACACAAGTACTTTGTGTGAGATTTCCTTGTTTACGTGTTGCCTAAGTTAAGCGTTAAGACCACTATTTCCTGAATTATCATGAACCGTTAGTTACCTCTAGCCGATTTGATTGATTATGTAAGCGCGAGTGAATAAATAGATCTATTGGTACTAATTATCCCTATCCGGGTAAGAAGCACTTACTAGTTCACGTTTGCCAAGAACAAACGGATATATGTCATGTCGATTTGCGTTTAGGTTGTCTTTGGTCGGACACCTACTAGGGCATTATTTTATATAGCAATGTACATGCTACCTCTCCCTATTAGCCTCAGTGTCATGACCTTAGTGCAACGTAAATACTTTTTTTTATGTGAAGTTGTATTTGTTATAACTGTCACATACGTTTTGGAAACTTGTGGTCCACACTAATTACATTTGAATAAACTTATGAATTCACGAACTTTATGTTGACGTTTTATGCACGTTTTTCAGGTGCTTAGCTTTGGACTTCTCTGATGTGCTATGTGGAGTCTACGCGCAATATGATATCATCCTTCAAGATTTTTCATAGCATTCATACTCGTTGTCTTTTGAAAACTAAATTACGCTTCTGCAATGTTTAATATCATTTGAAATCTTGTAAGACATATCCATTTTAAATAAATACAATGAGTTATGATTTTGAAAATGTCCATTAGTGGTCGTTTCCTTGCCTTGTGTTTGGAATTATTATGACGTCACGTCCCCGGACATGTATTTTATCCAGGCCCCGTTTGGGGGTGTGACATATTGGTATTCAGAGCCAAGGTTATAGAGAACCAGGTAGAATATCTAGGTCTGGTCTATAACCAGCATGTGATCCTTACGTGCTTTTATGTGTGCCTTATACGTGCTTTTGCTATGGCGTATACGTGAGTATCATTTTTCCTTGAGCCTGCTATGATATGGGTTTACCTCTGCCCTGCGTTTATCTTTCCCTGCGTTTATGTTGCTTTGCGTTTATTTTTTCCCTTGAGCTCTATTTTGCTATGAGCTTACGTTTGTCTTGCGTTCATCTTTTCTCTTCGGTTACGTTTTACTTATGTATATTTCCCCACCTGTTTGTATAGAAGTTGTCTATATAAATACTAAACTTTTCAAAGACATTGTAAGTGACACAATGGTCCCTAAATCTTCCTAATACATTGTGAGTGACACAATGATCTTGTTTATTCTAAAACATCATGAGTAATACGATGGAACTTTTCACGACTTTACATTATATCGTTTTGCATAACTTTGAAACCCGTTATAGTCTGCCGACCCCACTAGTTATCCTACCATTCGACTTTGAAGATGTCTTTGAGCACCCACCCTAAACTGTTGAAACACCTACGTCATCTTGTTACGTCTCAAATTTTTTCTTACTTCTTGTTACTTCTAGGAACATGTTGCTTAATTCGCACACAACTTTAAGCCATCACCTCATAACATTCCATTTTTTTAGAAACACGACTTTTGAAATTCAACTTATTTTATCTCCTTTACTTCGTTCGGTTTTAAAAAAAATACCGACAACAAGACAAAGAATGAGTTCCACGAGGATCGAGTGTATTATAACTCAACGAATTACTAATGCTATTAAAGCTATTGCTGTCTATGAGGCAAGAATCCACATGGCTCACGACTAAATGGATCAGGTCGTACGTTCTAAGTATGGGGGACGAGCATCTTGACACTATTCCGGCAACGGAATCGGACCAAGTAATAAAGTCTAGTGTTGAAAACCTTGTCCCAATCCCAAGTGAATCCGAGGGTATTCCTGACAGCGTATGTGATGTGCCTCTTTGTAACAATCCTACTCCTCTTGAAGCTTTCAAAGAACATTCTGAGACTATCATCGATTCCAACAATGATTCTTCTTCGAGTGATGACGATTCTTATGAGAACATCGATTATGTCGATGCATCACCTCCCGATGCTGAGATCGTCAGCTTAGAGGTGGTGGAGATTGTTATCCCGAAAGTTGGAGGGATTGATACCGATATTCTTCTAACAATCAAAGACGATATCCTTCGTGAAAAATTGTTGAATGTCAATCTTCTTATTGCTAACATCGAAGCATTAAAAGATAATCCCGCTCCATCTTCCGATGTTATGACCAAGTCTTCCTCCACATCTCTTAACCTTTTCTTGGAGGAGACTAACACCTTTGATAATTCTTTAACCGAATCTTTCTGCTTTGATTTGGAAGAGAATAGTAGTGGCAGTACCACTACCCGTTCTGATTATTCTCTTCCGGATTATGAAGCTTTCTATTCTGATGACGATCATATTAAAGAAAAGAGTAGTGGCAGTACCACTACTCATGCTGATTTTTCTCAATATGATTCGTTCATCTTTGATCTTTCGATCAATCCATTTCCTCCTGCCGATAGGAGTGATTTTTATCATGAGGAGTTCGCCGATGAACTCGCTCACATCATATCTCCATCGGAGTATGATCATTTCTGCTTTAAGATTGAGCCCGAGCTGGGCAATCTTACTATGGATGTGGTGAATGATATTTTCCCAACAAGAGAACCAAGAGTTCATGTGCCTAATGTTTTACCCACCCATCCCACCCTTCACTCCCATTGCGCTATGATTGGTTTGCATATGGTTATCAAATTATTCTGATATCATCCTATCAACTATTTCATTGTCAACCTATAAACTATTTTTGTCATTATTCTATAAACTATTCTACTATTATCTCATAAAATATTTTTGTAATCATTTTACAAACTAACTTGTTTCATCTTTTAACCTATTTTGTCGTCATTTATAAACTCTTTTGCCACCATTTTATGAACCATTTCGCTAACACCTTATAAATTATTTTGGTATCATCCTATAAACCGTTTTGGTAACATCTTATAATTATCTTACTATTACCTCGTAACTTATCTGGCTATCATTTAATGAACTAATATGTTTCTATCTTATAACCTATTCTATGGTTATTTATAAACTCTTTTGTTACCCTATTATAAACTACTTGCAGTCATTTTAGAAACCGTTTCATTGTCACCTCATGAATTATTTTGTTGTCGTTTTAAAAACTATTTCGCTGTCAAATTATAAACTATGTTGTCTTCATCTTATGAACTACTTTGTGTCTTCTATAAACTATTACATTATTACTTTATAATTTTTTGGGTTGTCAACTCGTAAACTATTTGATACCATATTATGAACCCCCTTACTGTTATGTTATAAACCATCAAGTGACTTTCTCGTAAACTATTTTGATATCAACTCTTGAGCTATTTTACGCTATTTTACAAAATCTCTTGTGTCGCTATATAAAGTATCTTGTCTTTGTTTTTACGAACTATTTTGCTATCTTATAAACCATATTGTGTATACCATGTAACTTTGAGAAACATAACACTAGTTTTGACGACATGAACATTGCATCGTTAGTCCTTAATTATACATAGCCTGATCACCTATGTATAATTCAGGAAGGACCATGCTATGCTGGGAGTAGTCACCATAAAAGTTTGTCAATTTGCCCTTACTTTCCATCCCTATTTTCTTTCTTTTCTCTACATTGTCAACGGGATTATATTGTCCTCGTGTTTTATTAATATTTTGCGTGCGTATTCGTGAGTTGTGTCGGTTACGTATATTCGATTCGTAAGCGTCACAACTAAGCAGATTTTTCTCGAACCTTAGCATATAGAAACACCATACCCTTAGCCGAGAGACCGAATCCTACTCCTTGTAGTCACGATAAATATGGATTGTAAGAACTTAGAACATAACAGACTTATCCTTTTAATTGGATTATAACTAAGAGAACTAGGAGATTTCCTTCAATATACTTACCTTTTTGTGAGTTAGAATCACGTAAATTATGAGATTCTTGCATCGACAAAACTTCTGATGGACCTGAAGTTAAAGCAAAGGACGCAATTATTGCAAGTACATGGAACCTAGTTGATAAAAGCCTCACCTTTGCTGATTTTAACTCTTTAAGTGACATCGTTCCATATATCGTAGACACTAAGTACTCTGTTGAGTTAGCCAACGAAAAGAATCTAGAAGTTGATACTATCGTTTGAGATTATATATTGAGTTTTCTGAATCATCTATTCATGATAGACTTAATGCCCGTAGGGCTTGGTAGTCTCAATGTTAACATCGGTATGGATTGGTTGAAAAAGTACCGTGCCATAAACAATGGAGATGACATATCGTCTGTATCCCCTTAGGTGATGAAACCTTAACGATTCAAAGCAATAGGAGTGATGGATATGCATCAATAGTTGCTAGTAAGCAAGAGTTTAGTTGTTTGATAGGATTGGTACATTGGAGGGGGATAACTTGAGACTCGGAGGCATGTTATGTGTTGAGAGAAAAAGAGTTGACCATCTTTGGTGTAGTAGGTCGTATGCTCAAAGGGATTTATAAGACCCATATCCTCGCCCTGGGGAGTTTCAACATTGTTTGTCAAAAAGAAGGATGGATCCTTCAGGATGTACATCGACTGCCAAGAATTGAACAAGCTAACAGTGAAGAACTGTTGCATGTTACCTAGTATAGATGATCTTTTTTGATCAACTACGAGGATCTAGCATTTACTCGAAATCCGACCTAAGGACTAGTTATCACCAACTCCGAATTCAATGAGAGGATATTCCTAAGACTGCGTTTAGGACCTGTTATGGTCACTACAAATTTCAAAGTCATGCCTTTTGGATTGACCAATGCACCAGCAATATTCATGAAACTCATGAATCAGATGTGCAAATCCTACTTAGACAAATTTGTGATAGTATTCATCGATGATATCTTTATCTAATCAAGCAGAAATGAGAAGCATGAGGAACACCTTAGGCAATTACTGAAATTGCTTAAGAATAAGGAATTGTACGCCAAATTCTCTAAGTTTGAATTCTGGCTCCCGAAGGTGCAATTTCTCAGCTACGTTGTTGATAGTCAGGGCATTCACATCAATGCCGCCAAGATTGAGTCAATGCCTGCGACTCCAACGAAGATACACCAATTCATAGGTCTTGTCGGTTACTACCAACAATTTATCAAAGGTTTCTCTAGGATAGAGAAACCTCTAAACCAAACTAACTTAGAAAAATGTGAAATACGAATAGGAAGAGAAAGAAGAGGAAGCCTTTCAACTGTTAATGTAGAAACTTCGTAGTGCATCGATTTTAGCATTACCCGATGGAAAGAAAAAATTCGTGGTTTAAAATAACGCCTCTCATAATGGATTAGGTACTATAATGATGCAAAAGGAGAAGGTGATAGTTTACGACTCCCGACAACTAAAAGTTTATTAGAAGAACTACTCGACACACGACCTAAAATTAGGAGAAATAGTGTTTAGTTTCAAGATTTAGGAACACTACCGGGGTGGCATAAAGCATACCATGTTTACAAACCACAAGAGCTTACATAATTGAACATGAGACCATGTAGGTTGTTAAAAATTGTTCAAATATTACGATTGTAAGATTCGATATCACCTTGAAAAAGAAAACGTTGCAGCAGATGCTCTAAGCAAAAAGGAACGAACTAAGCCTCTCAGGGTGGGAGCCTTAGTGATGACCGTTAATTTAAACCTACCACCACAGATTTATGAAACATAAGTAGAAGTTTCAAGAAAGGGAGGGTTAAGGATGAGAACCTTTGTGGTATGGATAAGGAGTATGAGACTCGTCTTGATAGAACTCTCTCATTAGGAGTAGGAGTTGGTTCCCATACTTTAGAGACTTAAGATAATTGATCATTCATGGGTCACACAAATATGACTATTTCGTCCACCATAGATCGGGTAAGATATATCATAACCATAAGCAGTTTTACCGATGGCCCAACATGGAAACAGGCATCGCCACTAATGTCAGCAAGTGCTTGACATGTTTAAGGACGAAGGATGGTTATCAGAAGCCATCCTGTTTATTGGTACAACCAAAAACAACCTATTGGAAATGGGAAAAATATAGCCATGGATTTTATCACAAGCCTGCCAAAGACAACAAGCCGTTACTACACGATTTAGGTAATCGTAATCATCAAAAGAATTATGCTGACATGAGATGCAAACCCTTAGAATTTCAAGTCAGAGGTATCTTCGTGGAAATGAGTGATACGCTTTGGCAAACGGGGAAATCTGAACCCTCGTTATATTAGACCTTTCAAGATCATTGCTAAAGTAGTAACTGTTGCCTACCGACTTGAACCCCCGGAACAGTTGAGCCGAGTTCATAGTACATTTCACGTCTCGAATTGAAAGAAATGCATGCCTGACGAAACTCTTGCCATATCGCTTGATGGAATCCAAATTGACGACAAGCTCCACTTCATTAAAAAACCTGTCGAGATCATGGACCATGAGGTTAAGCGTTTGAAGAAGAGCTGTATTCCGATCGTCAAGGTACATTGGAACTCTAGGAGAGGTCCTGAGTTTACGTGAGAACGTGAAGACCAAATGTAGAAAAAGTAGCCGCACCTTTTTGCTAATTCAGAATCTTCGTCAAATGCTACGTATTAAGCTTTGAGGACAAAGCTCTTTTAACGGGGGAAGGATGTGACACCCCATAAATTTCCAATCAATATTTTAGCCGTTTCCGTTTGGTAATCTGAATTTTTAAATGTTTCGTTTAATTTTTGCCTTTAACCGGGAAGTTGTCTTGCGCGTATCTGAGAATCGTTATCGGATGCGTACCGGGTTTCTATTTTGTGTAGTCTTTCGATAGTTGTCGCGTTTTTACATTCCGAGTTGATATTTAAATTTTTAGAATTTTTCGTAAAGTTTCTACGCGTTTTCAGTTCTTGCGTATTCCGTAAATAACTAGAATTTTAGAGTGTGTGCATGGTTACCTAGAAATTAAATCAAGAGCATCTTTGCATGTCCTAGAAAATGGGAGATCAAATTGGTCCTATAACAACCCGCAATTTTCATCAATGTAATTATCCATCTATTAAATTAGATGCACTGTAATATCCATCTATTATATATATACCACATTTTTATAGGGAATTTTTTTGCTTTATCTCATTATGCAACGTAACTTGCATCTCTAAAGTAAACGAGCTCACGCAACCTCTATCAATAACATTCTATCTATGTTTATATCATGTAAACATCCTAATATGTCAAGTCTATATCTTAATATCATTTTTACCAAGTACATT
>BQNB010196883.1:0-11256 GCA_026074375.1 Tanacetum coccineum | reverse complement strand
GACCTAAAAAGCTTCCAAACTCGAATAACAAAGTTAGGGTTCGTCTCCCAAAACTATACAAAAAGTTACACACTTAAAACCCTAAAATCGGTTTTGTATATATAGGAAAAGTAGTGCGACGGCATCGTGTTATATTCGTGACGCCATCGCCAAGTCGGATCTTCTAGAGCCATTTTAAGTCGGCTACGTTCTGTCGTCAAATCTCTGACGCCGTCGCTTTATAAATCATGACGCCGTCGCTTGTAATTCGCGACGCCGTCTCCACCCTCTGTATGCACGATTTCTTCAAAGGATTGGTGTAGAGTCGTAGTCTTGTAGGTTTCTTCTCCAAATGAGCCCAAGTCATGTGTATTTCCTCCAAATGTTATCCAAGTGCTAAAAACATGAAAACAAACGATTAAGCACATAATCTGGACATATTTTCATGATTTAAGGGGTTAGTGTATAAAATGACACCTCATTATTTACGCAAAGTAACATTTGACTTAGTTTGACTAATACGAGAGTAAGACCCGTTACATGATTAGGATCACCGTAAATCCAAATTAAGTTTAAATGAATACTTTCGTTTGATGGTATGTCAAAAATATGACCATACTAGGTTTAGAAAGAATCTTCGACCTTAGCTAGAAGCGTTTGATAAAAGATTTGAGTTGCCGTTTTGTTGAAAAATAGGAGGATTTGTTTTTGCTCATGTCTAAGTCTAAACCTCATTGGGAGTGTTCCCAAATGCTCAAATACCATATACATACATTTATTGAAGTTTTCACATGTGTCGGGTAAGAGGAAAGCCAACAAAACAAAATCCGTAAAAACAAATACGGCAAGTAGCGCGCTCGCAACGCGTTGATGCTTGCCTAGCGTGCCAGAATAACAAATATGTTTTTCCAGATTTTAGCTATCGTTTGTTATTTTACGTTTTGCGAACGTTTATTTGTCATCGTTATAACATAAAAGGAGATACTAGTCAATGTTGCACCAATACTATCCTAACATACCCAAAAGACATTGTTCATTAACCATTACATAAAATTGATTAAAACACGGATGAAAAGGATGCAAGTCAAAACACAGTAGTTCCTCCATTGCCAAACAAGTTCATTACTTTGGTGAAGTTGTTCTTAAGTTTGACGGAGTTGTTCTTGAGTTTGACGGAGTTGTTCTTGAGTTTCAACAATGTTATTTTGAATTTGGTTCCTTGATCTAGGCAAACCAGGAATCATAACTGATGATCTTGGACATACTGCCAGATCATACCACCCAATGAACTTGCATGTCAAATCCTGTGGGAATTTTTTTAACATAACACTATTATACTGCCATTGTAACTGTCGACGAGATTATCAAAACCTATAAAAATTGAAATAAACAACTTTCTAAACCTCATATCCCACCATTGTTTCATTTAAAGACTTATAAAGGTAAATCCGCCATTGTAACTGTACACGATCAAAACAACTAAAATGTTTTAAGAAAACTTACAAGGAGGGGGCAACTATAAAATCTCTGTCTACGATTGATGTTGGTCCACGATGTCCGGATAATTACAGTTCTTCCACAAAAACACCTAACCATTTTTTTTGGAGATATGTTTTTGGTAGATTTTGGGGATGAGGTGAGTAATGAAAATTGTTGGGGAAGATATAAGGTGGAGTGGGAGTCTTTGTCAGACATTACTAACATTAGGTGTGGGTGGTTGTTTACTATTATGCCCTCACATGCATGCACGTGAAGGGTTCTTTGCTTTGACTAACGATCGTTAGGTTAAATGGACCTCCGACGATAAGAAACAATGAAGTGTTGAGATGATTGGCAGACTTATTTCGTATTTAGGACTAAATGCATATTTTGGGTATGATCCTGATGGGTTTTATGATATAATTAACCTTTAACTAACACGAGTACGCAACAAAATAAATAAATCACGTATAGAATAAGTAATTAACACAGAGATTAAGAAGTGCGTACCTTTTGGCAATTAAACGAACACTGTTCTTGGATATACGCGTATGTATAAATCTAATATGCGAAACCAAACAAGTTACCAAAGTAGATAACCTCTATGGTATGCTCACACTACACGTCACCGAGATACATTAGGATACTAGTACTTGCTTCACGACTAAACAACATAACACGAGGTTTCATGTTGTTCTTGACTCAAACCAATAGAATCCCTTGAAGAAGAATTCTTCCGCGATTTAAATTACTAGTAAAAGGATGTCCACATGCGAATGGTTTAGTTACTAAACCATGCATATATTAAATGGCATCTATGCATATAATAAGCATAAAGAAAACCTATGCATTAAATGCCATTCGTATAGTATAATTTACATGCGTAGGGTCTTAGACAATTGTGTGTGTTTGTGTAACTTTTTGGCGTGGATTGTGTCGTCCCATATAATGATCCTTTAGGGGTCATTATATAGTCCAATAACTTGGTCTCCAAGTTATAATATAACACCTCCTTTAGTTTGATAGAAACGACACTTAGACCCTCTCTTTTTTCTAGTTCAAATGGTCTTAACCAAAACCTTACGGGTTTCAATTTTCGTACTAACAAGTCCCTCAATTGATAATATCTATCGATTAGTTATAACGTCTAACGTTATAATTAGTGACTGTTTTAAAACTTTCATGAAACATATTAATATAATTAATATATGATAAATATATTAATTACATTAATAAATGTATCCTCTGTGTATACGCGTGTGCCCCCATAGGCTCACATAATTTCCCAGACATATATTATTTGATATATGTACATCTCCAACAGCTCCCACTTGGACATGTCTCAAATAATATAATAACATTGGTAAGCGTCTAGCAACACGTCAATGCTCACCGGAATAACTGAGTGTGATTTCGTTAAGTCACAGTTAAATGATTTAGCATTTACTATCCTTTTGTTTCCGATACCGTGTTAAAAATGGATATGGATCTAAGTTATTCCATTATTTAATGAATCTGTTTCTCGCATATGTAATCAATCTAGATTAGCAAAAGTCATTGAGACACTTCTACATGAGCTTTTGGGTGCGACCACACATACATCTGATTAATCCTACGAGGGGCCCCGTGGCATCATTCTTCAATAATTAAAGGAACAAATTCTTTATTGACTACAAGTGTATACTCATATGCTTCACAATCACTTCTGAAAATAGTCCTTATTAGCAACCTTATTCAGGATAACTTAAACTACATCAAGAAGGATTATCCACACATGCAAGACCTACTTGCATCTCAAGTCTAAGGATTTAGTAAATGAAACCACTTACAAGATTCACTTAATGATGCCGACCCATAAAGTGATAATCTTGTTAGTTGGGGAAGTCTGATAAGCATCTTATGAATATCATGTGAGTTTGGCGGACACATCCTTTAATATCCAAAAATATCAACAGTCCCTCAGATTTGTCTTAGTTCAACAATATTCCCATATTGTTGATCGACAATGGACTAATTTAGAATAATAACATTATTCATGGATTAAACATGCAAATATAGGACACAATCTATTTATATATAACCAACATACCAAGTATCATTATCATTAAATACAATTGTCTTAACATCCCTTATCCAAATACTAAATAGATCAAATGGATGATAGTTCTAGTTGACGAATCATGCCTCAAGATACGACGATCGTACTTGTTGACAAGGCATAGATTTCATTAATTCCAACTAGCTTTGATCTTTAGGAATTTTGAGAATACTTATTTCAAGAACTCAATTAGTGATGTTCTTGAAAATCTATGATGATTGTTTATTCGTGTACATACAAATATCTCAATATTAACTCACTATATCTTATAAGGTGTGTGACATCAGCTGTTGGAAACAATAATCTTTTACAACTTCCAAAAGTGTAAAGCATTCTTTTTCTTTAATATATTATGCAACTATGCTCTCAGTTGAGCACAACTAGTCCACATGGTCATCATCAAAGATAAAATCTTAGCATGACTAGTATTGAGTGTCATCTTAATTAAATTAGCATCCGTGTATACAAACAACCCCATGCTTTTATCTAAAATCCATAAATAATGAATACCCTATTAATAATGTTTGGCACCTCATGAACTCCAAGTTCATTGGTTTATTCTAATTTCACAATAAATTGTTGCAATATATATCCTTAGATTTTTCATTATGATGGACAAATCCATAATCTAAGAATGAATTCCCAAATCTAAACATATTTGTGGAAACTAGAAGGGGGTTGAATAGTTTTACCGTTTTAAAATTAAAACTTAGATTGTCCACTTATGTGAAGTCAAGAGATATACACAAGTGTATATGATAACGATGTAATAAACAAATAAGTAAATACTGAATATAAATAAGTGAAGATAAGAAAGATCAAACCGATGACACAATGATTTATAGTGGTTTGGCTACGAAGCTCCTCTTTGCCCTACTCCACTCCTCAAGTACCCAACTTGATAGTTTTCTTCACTATGTCAACAAGCTCCCTTTAGGCGGAGAAAACCGTACACATCGCTTATACTTTTTCCGGTACTAAGCTAAATACCTAGTTCTACTTTGAGATAGAACCAATCTAACACACTACGTATTTTAAGGCCTAAAATACTAACCTATCATACACATATGATGCATACAACACACAACAAACAATATATTCAAGATAAATGATTATCACAACCGTGATGACACAACTAGACTAATAACACTTGTAGCTTCACGTCTTCATTAGTGTTCTTCACTAAAGAGTGGAATGATTTGATCACTTGTAATGGATTATAAAAAAAGTTTAATGATCAAAGAATGTATGAAAATGAAAAAGCTAGAGAGAAAAAATATTGGAAAGAGTTGCCTAAAATGAAGACATAAGGTTGCTATTTATAGGCAACATTTAAAATTCAAAATCTAGTCCAAACAGCTAGTCGCACGGATCCACCATCACCTGGATCCATCCTTTGGTTTTGTTGGATCCGTGTGGTGCAGTTGGGACAGATTTTGTCTTTTTGTGATTAACCCCAAATCTTAACAAAATATTTTTATTTACTTAAAAATCAGATTTATTAGATTCTTCTAAAAGGAAAATATTTCTTAACATAAATAAAGAAAGATTTTCTAGATTTGGAAAGATTGTTTCTACTTATGGTTAATCCTATTTTGTCTTATTAATTAATATAACTAGCTTATAATTAATCATGTGTTTACTTGAAATCATTTGATTAGAAAAGGTTTATGAAAATGATTAAGTTTGAATGCAATAGAAAATATTTTTCTTTGATCATTAACTACGTTTAATAATACCATATTCATACCTTAAGTGATTTGTCGTCGTCAAGTAAACTTACGACTAAATAGCTTGTTAACGTAAACTTTTACGTAGTATGACATTATATTTGTTATTATCAAAACATGAAGATCATTAAATATGAATATCGTTTTTACGTGAATATTTGTATTAACAATCTCCCCTTTTTTGATGATGAAAAAATATAAACTCTTATGTATTAAAAGTTACTAAATAATTATTTAGTAGTTGAGTTTACATATCTTCTCCCCCTTTTTGTCGAAGCAAAAAGTGATGTTGTAGTGGTCATTGCAGTTAGAATTGTGGATGAATTGCTAAGGTTATTTTGTAACGATGCAAAGTATAAAGTAAGTCGAATTTGCAAGTGCTCCCTTTTGTTATGATCCCCTTGCTTGGGGACCCATGGGGTATCGAGCTATGGATGCGTTACTGACAAAGAAAGTTAGTAGACGAACACAAAACACATACACAACACAACACTTACATAACATTATTATATTTATATATATATATATTATATTTGTTATAAAATTATCATATATATATATATATATATATATATATATATATATATATGTGTGTATATATATATGGCAACAACACATGCATATATATATAAGCATTAAGCAACCATCAATCATCACACAACACTTAATAATGTTAAATCCATTATAAGGGAAATAACATAAAATTGGGCGTTAAGCCAAACAAAACTAAAAAGAGTACAACTAGAAAATTAAAAATAAACTAGAAAAAGAAAAACAACTAAAATTCTAAATCTTGGGATAAAATATCAATTTTCTCATATAATCCGTAGGGTGAGGCGAAACATCAAGGTGGTTAGTGCGGAAAGTATGGTGGGTTGGATGAAGATCGAAGGTGGTGTCGGATGTAGGAGAACATGTAGTTGACCCGATTCTGAAGCATGTGGATTTCATGCCTAGTGGTACTACAACATTGACAAAATATGTTGTGAAGGTGAAGTATTTCATTTGGATGTATGAAATCAAATATGTTGTTTGGAGGGTTGGGAAAATCTTTATTTCCAAGATTTGGTGGTAAGTTTTGAGTGTTTTCTAGTTGAGGTGCATTGTTGTTGATGTTAACAAACAATGGAGGTAGAGGTTGTGGATGTTCAAATCCGGGTGGTGGATGTGAGAAACGAGGTGGTGGCGGTTGCTCAAATCTTGGAGGTGGTTGTGACATACGTAGTGCTAATGGATTTGAAGGACTCGATGGCCAATTATTCACGGTTGACACATATGGGTCATTAGGTGATAAATTTTTTAGGTGAAAATTCTTGAGGTTCAAGCTTCATTGGGATGACAATTTTTAGTTTGGGTGGAGGAGCAACATGAGTTGGTGTTGGTGACTCACTTGTAGATGCTGATGAGGTGTGATAGGTGCTCCTACTAGAGATGGATTTTGATGGTGAAAGGGATTTGCCTCTTGGAGATGGTGACGATGTTCTTTTATTTTGGTGTTCCTCACTAGAGGATCTAAGGTTGACATAGGTCGGTGATTTGACTACCCAATGTAGGGTTTTTTTTCTTGTAGTTGGGAGAAATTGGTTTGGATTAACTAGTCATGGTGATGAACAAGTGAAGTGTGTGTGTAAGATTTGCAAAAAATGAAGAAAAATGGTGTTGAGGGTGACAATTATATGGTGGAAGTGGTGAAGTGTTTTGTATAATGATTCTTGGATTATATGGAAGGCATGATATATCCTTAGGTTTAAAATCTCACATAGGATCATATAGCATGATTATAAGATAAAGTAGAAAAAGTTAAAAGACAAGAAAATTCGAATTTTAGCACCTGGCCTGGTGACCCACGGATCCACCGTAGCAACGGATGAATCTCGGCCATGTGAGATCCGTGGATCTGTGGCACCCCGTAATATGACCAGAGCCTGCTTTTGCAACCAAAACCCGAACCAAATAGCATGCAAACATCATAGTAAACATAAAATAGCATAAGTAATTCAACATACAGAATATAAAAATCCCGCAAGTTATCATCCTGATATTACAAACGCAAATTAGATAGCCTAGTTGGGATCCTAAGGTTTCCTATTACATACTTATATGATAATACTTTTGTATTATCATTATAAGGGAATTACCATTGAGAACAATTATGATCATGATGATGATGCAGACCACAACGGTAATCATCAATGACTTCATCGTTGGAAGAGAATTTGCTCAATTTATCCATTGAAGGATTGTAGGAAATGTAGCAATCGCTTATGAAAGATAAACGAGTTCTTTTTATGATTTCGAAGAGTTTAGATAGAAGAGAGTTTTTGCAGTGGAGTATTCGTCTAGCTACAAAGTATGCTAGATTGAATGAAGTGGAAGTAGTGATACAATAGAGCATGTATGCACCACAGTCGGACAAATGGTTTTTGGGATCATTATTGCAAAGAATGTTTTCTCGTATTACAATTTCGACGGTTTTAAGGTTAGGAGATACCTCATCCGTGTAAAGAAGATTTGGATCAAAAGAGTCGTAGTTTTCCTCCATGATGCTTTTCCTAGTTAACTTAAAAATGAGATTGCGGTAGGATGGATCACAAGTTTTTGTGAAGTAGGGATCATTTGTTTGGAAATTATTGTGATCTAGAATGGACACGAGTGACCATGCGTTGCTATAAAAGAAGTGTCCTTTATAAGGAAGATCTAGAAGAACTACAAATTCTCTTAGAGTAAAGAGAAATCATTCTTCGTCGATGTTAAATGAAATAAACCAATCATCGTCTATCAAACGAAATTTAAAGGATCGATAAAATTCAATGATGAAATGAGGATAAATTCTTCCTTTTAAATGATAGAAGGATTGAAAATTGATGCTATGAAAAATTTCTTCAAGATTAACTTGAGGGTTTCGTCCTTCGTGTATGGTGTGATTTGCAAAGTCTTCATAGGACATTTTCAAGCCTAAATTAACAAGAGGTTTTTATTGTAATATTATCCCAAAAAGAATTTAAATGGATGTGGGAGGATTTTTTAGCTCCAAATTTATTGTGTCTCTATTATAAATATATAGAATATATATGTATATTAATTATATACTCAAAATGTAATTTAAGAGACATTGATTGATAAAAATAGTTTATACTTGTATTAACAATGTAAGCAAAATTATTTTGACCCAAAAATGTGTCTTTAGACACTTATGTGTCAAAATTAAGTAATATATTTGGAAATTTTGCAATTATTCCGGATCTTGAATTTGTATATAAAATTGAGAAATTAGAGATCAAGTTTAATAAATAAGCTAAAATACTTACAATTAATGGCTTGAAATTGATGGATCAATGTTAACATTGGCTTGAAATGTCCAGAATTCGAAATGTGATTTTGGATGGAGATGTGTTATTGGAGGAGAAGACGAAAGTGGACCAATGATTTAAATGTAGGGTAATCTGTCTGATACACGGATCCACCAAATGGTTATACGGATCTCGCTAACTTGGATCCGTAGATCCGTGAGGGTGGAAAAAATAGACATAACACGATTTTGAGCAATTTGAGAGGTGGGGTTATTATTTTGGCAATTAGAGTGTCTTATATATGTTATAAGGATATGTGATTGAATTTTAGGAGTCGACGTCCAAGTTTTGAGCATAACGTGGAAGTTGTCGTGAATTTCCCGATGGAATTTTAACAATGTCGATCCTACTTAGAGTGTGTTAGCTTTTATCATATTTTTGACCATTGCTAATAACACAAACATTATGAACATTTAGAGGTAATAAAACATCGTCAACACAAGTGTGAGTTGTAATTCGATGATTATTCTTTTTGTCTTTTCAATTGATTTCTTAATTTCATGTATTGACCTCTAAAGGGTATACATGTAGACTTGGAAAATATCTATGGTCATTTTATTGATATTTTTGTAATCTAGTAAAATTCTAATCTCGATTATGTTCATGATTTGAAATTTGTAATTGGAATGTGTAATGAGAATTAACATCTTTTGAATAATGATTAATTTCTTCATTAGATTTCCGCTTACGATTATTTTTGGGAGGATGGAGGATCACTATCCATGATGAGTTCCACCATTCCTAATCCTAATCTTAAACAATTAAATATTTCGCGTTTTAAGGGCTTAGTTAATATATTAGCTAAGTTATCTTTGGATGCAACTTTCTCGATAAAAATATTGCCCTTTTAGAGTCACGAAGGAAGTAGTGACGTATTTCTATATGTTTAGTCCTAGAGTGTTAGACTGGGTTTTTACTTAATTCGATGGCGCCTTTATTGTCGCACATGATCGGAACGCCATTGAAAAGCCCCTTTCCTGACTCAAAATTTGACAAAAAAATTAAAACTTTTACTCATACACATGAACCGGAAATGACCTTGTGTCATTCTTTTATAAACTGACCAAAATCAATTACCATTCACTTCTTGAAAGTATTACTAAATGAAATTAGACTCAATTATCTTTGAAACGGTGGGTGGCACGCCTTCTAACTCCTTACAGTTTGGTTTTTATGACAAAAACAAGATTCGCTAAATCTGCCAGACTCATCCAGCCGCTTTTCCGAAAACTAACTTCCTGGACTCGAAATTACACGAAAATTTTTAGAACTCATTTATACATTATAATACATCATTTTTATAAACATTCATAGTCTAAATGACCCAAAAACATATACCTTACGGGGTTTGCCAAACACCTGTTTCGACCCATTTCACATAAAACACTTATACAACCTACACAACCATTATCCCATCATAAAGACTGGACTTAAATACATTAACAAGACATTTACAAAGTACTTGACCCTTGACAACAACATTAACAAACCGTTAGGGCACTTGGCGGTTCAACCTTGATTTGAGCTCGATATCTAGTACTAAGCTCCTACAAACATCTTTATCTATATCTATCTTTGCTTCCAAATCTTAACCTCTTATCAAACGCTTTACCTTCATCGCAAGAACCTACAGAACATTGCAACTTAGCATGTAAGCTTTCGCTTAATAAGTAACCCATGATAATATATTATCATACATGACATCATCAAATGCATAAATACATATCATAATTAAATCACTTAACCATTTATCCATATCATTTCCTTACTTCCACACCAATTCTCAAACATTACAAACAAACCTCATAACCATATTCAATCATGCTAACACAACATTCCAAATCACAAATCCATCACATACCTTGATTAGTCCCATTACTAAATCAAACCTAACAAGCCTAGTTTCATCTTTATATTTAAGTCTTTATATCCATCCACTTCCCTCTCTAGATTTCTCTCTCTAGTTCTATAATTTGTGTGAAATTCATTTCCTTCAATTGGTATCAAGAGCCATAGGGTGGATTTAATGATTCGTTTGTGGTTCGTTTTTAAGCTTATTCGAAGCTTATTATTGCTTATCTTATTTTGACTTATTCTATAGCCTTTAGGCTTGGTTTATTTTTTTTACTTTCGTTTGATCCAAAAACTCTACATTCTATCTTGGTCCAAAAGATTTATAGCCCATCAAAAGATTTTTTTCTAGTTTGTCTACAACAGTAGTTTAAGGTATAATAGTTTTTCAAGCTTACTTTATTTAAAAAAAAACAATTTACCCGAGTAAGGTAGTTTTAAGAGGGTGCGTTTGATCTTTGTGAAAGGTGTGCATCAATTTTTAATAGTTGTGTGCTTGTGATTATGCTTATTGAGACCACGTCATCCTTATCAAAACATCTTTTAAGAGTTTTAGTTGTTTCTCTTGGCCTCTTGGTGTCTATTTCTTTTCTTTTCTTTTTTTCAAAACAATTACTCGTTTCTCTTTTCTTTTCATAAATAGCTTATTCTTGCAGTTTTTATTTGAGGCTAGTTTTCATTATATTAGGTTGTTCTAAGTTTCAACATTGCTTGTCAAGTGATTCTACAGCTTATTTGAGCTTATTCATTGCTTTGAGGTCACAGCTTA
>BQNB010196882.1:0-11256 GCA_026074375.1 Tanacetum coccineum | reverse complement strand
ATAAAGTACAAACTCTCGTCTCCTTTTCTTTCCATCTGTTGATCTAAACCACGTAGCCTTTCTGCAAGTACGTTCTCTTGCTTGAACGCCTCACTTTAGGCTGCCAGTATCATTCCTCTTACTCGTCTTGATTTCACTCTCTCCTTTCTACTCAACGCACCACCCACTATATTCGCTTTATCGGAGTATCACACAAATCATTCTTCAAAGTCTGAAAAGTCTCTTCTTGTTTTACGCTCCAATCATACTTCTGATTCCTCTCAGTTAGGGAAGTAAGGCGGTTAAACAATCATAAAAAAAATTCGCGATGAACGTCGGTAGTAACCTGCCAATCCTAAGAATAATCATCCAATTCCTCATTGCCTCACTCTTACTCGGGTCCATGTGAATACGTTATGGTTGACTACATGACCAAGAAAATGCACTTCTTCCAACCAAAACTCACAGTTAGAAAACTTAGCATACAACTTCTCCTTCCTCAGTGACTCCAACACTAACTTTAAATGAACTTCATGTTCCTCCTTCAACTTCGACGAGGCCAGAATGTCATCAATGAATATGATGACAAACTTACCTAAGTACGGTTTGCAAACCCGGTTCATTAAGTCCATGAAAACCGCTGGTGCATTGGTTAACCCAAAAGGCATAACCGTAGACTCAAAATGTCCGTATCTCGTTCGAAATGCGGTATTTGGAATGGCATCCTCATGCACTTGTAGCTGCTGATAACCTGACCGAAAATCTATCTTTAAGAAAGGACACGCTCCTCGTAACTGATCAAATAAGTCATCAATCCTAGGGAGTAGATAACGGTTCTTAACAGTTAATTTATTCAACTCCCTAAGATCAATACACATGCGAAAAGAACCATCCTTCTTCTTCATGAATAACATAGGTGCTCCTCACGAAAAATGACTAGGTCATATGAAGTGCTCCCCACGTCGAATTCTAGGTCATCTGAAACCCTTGTACTTGCAACTCTTAAGTATGCCCAATAATTCTTGCCTTTTCAGAGGATGTCCACAACGAAATGGAGACCATCGCGCACCGGTCGCTCCAGGAACTAAGTCTATACGGAACTCAACTTGTCGCTGCGGTGGTAGCCCCAACAAGTCTTTCGGAAACACATCAGTAAAATCGCGCACCACGGGTATATCACTTATCCTAGGTTCATCTACCTTAGCGTTCATTAGGGCTTTGGCGGCTCCCAAAGTACGTTCCCTATAAACTCTAAGTATCTCATCACCTTCCAACGGTATTCCAACCACCTTCTCATAACATACTATCACAAACTTCCTCTTGGACGTTTTGGCTTGATTTTTGTCCTTTTTATTGATATCCGTTACCTGCACAATACAAATGCAAAACACACAAATACAATGTGTTTTTGGTATGTTTTTAGTCTTTTAAGCATGTTTTATTAGGTCAAAGATATGTGTATTTAAGCACATACCATGGATCAAATGACATAAGAATCATTTGAAAGAAAGGATACGTATATGCACCGAGTGAAAACGCAACGAAAGAAAATCAACAGGCGTACCACGACAAATGAACACATAAAAAAATATCAATACGAAAGACGGAAATTATTATACCAATTATCGACTTTACTCGAAAGACCAATTAAATAATGTTTTTATAAAAATCAATTTAAAATAAATAAAGTCACTTTAAGTATAAAAATCATTTTAAATAAAAAATAAAAATGGTCTTAATTGTAATCTTTATAAAATTCATTCTGGTTGTCATAAAAATCTAGAGATGGTTATCTAATGGTGTATCGTACCTTACCACTATGAACCACTTTAAACCTGCTTTTTTATAATAAAATAAAATTTATTCAACCACTCAACAATTTTCATATCCTATTTGCATAGGCTATTTAAGCATATTCTATTTACAAAGATCATTTAAACACAGTTTTTCCCAAACACTAACACAATACTTCCAAAAGGTTGTTTTTTTATAATTAGACATCAATTATGAAATATGTTACTCAAACAAAGGACACCATAATACCAAAAGGGATCGTAAAACACCGTACAGACTCTAACACAATTTTATTATTTGAAAACAAAAGAAAATATCAGGAACCATATACTCAAAATAAAATCAAACGAACTCGTACAAGAAAACTTATGCAAGATGTTACGTACCCAAAAGAAAACGTAAGGTCTTATCCAAAATAACGATCAACAGAGTAAACCTAAAAGCATTGATACTAACACGTCGCCAACGGGTTACGAAAACCAAGGGATATACAAAGAAGGGAGTAATGATCCACACTAATATGTTAGGAACAATTAGTGCTTAAAAGAAACATTTGATTCTCATACAAGTAATCAATGCAACGAAAGAACTAACAAAACACGCCTATATCCGAAAGAGCAAATTCCGAACAACCAATTATACATCGAGACTCGAAATTTGGGTGGGGTGTGAGAAATCAGGTATCCTTACTAACAAAGTACGATGAAAGGATGCTAAGCTTAGACTTAGGAAATCCGAACAAACAACCGAGCAAACGAACAACCTCTATAATAGCAATACTAGGTTCCGCCCATACTAGATAGAAGAGAAACTTACTATCTATACTACTCAACTTAACATATCATCCAATTAGGGTAAGAGAATAATTCTCTACCCATACCACCATCCTTATCATGAATACACATATCAATAAAAAAACATATTACACTACCACCTTACATTCAAACACAAATAAATGCAATCATGGTCAACAAGTCAAAGTGTGGTTATACCTTATAATTATTTTGGGTGGCCACCCAAATACATAAGTTCCCTCCTTCATACTTGTAACTTACTATCCAAGATTACCCAAATCAATTATAATTCACGAAATTTAGCACATATCACATTGACATCTTAAACCACACAACTTAACACACTAAAAGATGCTCCATCAATAACAACTTACTTATATCAAATGAAATTCGAAACACATAAAAAGAATGAAAATCTCGCAACAATTCCCAAAATACAAAATATCTGAAAGAAATAATCAATAACAACATGACGAGGTAAAGGACGGGATAAACTTATGTTGGGCCTTGCTTGGGTTTGACTTTGCCTCCGCAAGAATCACCCGACTCTGCGGGTCCAGCCCTATTATGCGAATTCGACAAACGATCAACTATCTTATCTCCTTCGGTTCCACAAGAGACTCCTTATAATGCTTAAGTTCAGTTGGGAAAATGGTTCCCCAACGAGACTTCTTACAGGTGAGGGAAAAACAAAGCTAAAATACTGAGAAAGTGAATACATAACATATCCAAAAAATGGTAGTGCAAAAAAACTAAAAGACAACTTAGCAAAATACGAGATATATAAGCGATGCAAAAATAGAGGGGAAGCACAACAGTTATAGCAATAAACACTTAAGCCCTAAATGCATCTACATGAAGGACTCCTAGGTTATAGTCTAGGCTCAACCACCTACTTCTCTGTAACCAATGGCTCTGATACCAATCTGTCACACCCCGCCAAGGCGGAAACACGAGGTGTAAACAAGAATGGATATCACCACAACACGTGGTGTCTATATAGAGAATACTAAAATGAAAACTAAAGTAAAGCAAAGACAAAAAAGAAACATAACAATACCAAAACCTAACGGTGTCTTTATTAATGAGAAAGAGGTCTCGTCAATAAATGACATGCAAAACATAATCCAAACAATTTATGCAAACACATTTATTCAAATAGAAAGCATAAATAAACTCCAAGCATCCTACGGTCTCTTCTAGCCACTTCGCTCTATCTTAGCACCATTAAGCTTACCTGAAAATGATGCTTAAAACGTCAACATAAAGTTGAGCGAGAATCATAGGTTTACGACATACAACAATATCCAAAATAAAATTTCAATTAGCTGCTGCAATTACCAAAACAATTCATGCCACAAAATAACCACAACGGGACGGAACGTGCCCACGATCCACAATCATACCAAATTCATATGTGCGCTACATGGCCTCATATTAGCTCACGCAGTCTTATCACCGCCAAACCTCATTTTGCATATTGGGATCCATAATACCAAACATATCATATCATAACGCAACGGGACGGAACGTGCCCACGATCCAATACACATAACCACAGCAAGCTTAAAAACATTTTAACACGACAACAAGCATCATTCTCACCCCAAAATAACATGAGAAAAAGGGGCTATGAAACTCACCTTTGCTTAGCTTTCCAAAAGATTCCAACAAAAAGCTTCACAAACAACTAGCACAAATCTAAACAACAAAATAACTCGTGTTACACGCTACTAAGCCAAAAGCTTAATGCACATGTAACAATCATATGATGGATGTCTAAGGTGTTCTATTAACCCCATGGGTCACCCCGACACCATACCCAACTTTAACCATTTCGTTAACAAGTTTCACTAGTTAGTTACAATTTGTTCAAAACTGTAGAATTTTAACGTGACTTAACGTACTCAAAACCTCTACTTACTGACCTCCATAATTCATACCAAAAATCACCTATGTTTATAATGTAGTAATTAACTACCTCATAGATTCCCAAAGAGGCCATTTTGTTTTTTTACTGCGCAAGTACTCCTAAGAAAATCAAAGTTCAAAACAGTCCCAATTCGGATCTGTTTGCACACTAAAGATTTTGGACATAAAAACCATACTTAGACTCCAAATCAGAAACTATCCTTTGGGGGATTTCTAATAGACACATAGAACTAAACTACTGTAGAAGGGCTAAGCTAAATTAGAATTTTAAGTGGGGGTTTTATACCTCGTAATCTGATCTAAATCTGACCCGTATTCACTGCTTTGACAACTTTTCTTGAAACCAACGTTTGACTGACTCCCCAACCTCAAAAACCTTCGAGGCTGGATGTTCTGGAAACTAGACTCTCTGAGCTACATCATAGGCACCGGAAACTTGACAAAAGCTATTACCATCATTGAGATAACAGCCGAACAACACAGCCCTAAATTCTGCCCTAATTTAAATCATGTTTTAACGCGATCTAAACCCTAATGAATACACCCATATGATCTTAATTAAACCCTAATCATTATAACATGTTTATTATATCATTAATTACAGATGTTATGAAACCCTAATCATCCATCATAATAATTATTACATGTTTTTTATGATAATTAACTCAAAGGATTATAATTTATACCTTAAATCTTCGAATCTTGAACACAAAAATCACCAAACTTGAAAAAAAATATTTTTCTTCTTCCTTCTTTGATAAAATTCGCTGGACAATTAAAAACAAGGGATAAGGGTTTTTGGTATTATAAGGTTTATCAAAAAGGTTTATGATATATATCTTTTACCAATTTTAATTAGAGTAAGATTTGTTTTCCTTTTTTTTATTTTATCCTAAAAACTGGCCGATTGGCCTTATTTATATATATATATTTTTTTATTTATCTATTAATTACTAAATTATTAACATTACCTTAAGTTTTTATAAAAACTTTAGCTTGCTTGCGCATACCTTTTGCTTAAACGCAATTTACTAGACTTATAAAAAATAAATAACTTTTATTTTCTATTAACCCTAACTTTTCCCAAAAATAGACTTTCAATTTCTTTCATATTCTAACAACTAGAACAAATCTTAGCCTCATATTACTACACAAAATGTAACACCACCAAAAATCAACAATGCGTCGGAATACCACATGAGTGTGGTGCTACATCATAATACACAGCGCTAGATACAAGAGACGACATCTAATGTGTCGTTGTAAAAACAATCTCGTTTACTAAATCAAAATCATGTAATTAAAAATACAATTGTCCCATAAATTGCATCACAATGAAAAGCTTGACATGTATAGACTCCAATGGCACATACAAGAGAATCCAAGCTATCATTTCCCTGAGAAAAACATCTTAATAAAGGTCAACATAAAGTTGGTGAGTTCTAGTTTCTGTAAATACAAACGTTAGACCAATAAAGTATCTGCGCCCACTGTATCACAACAGTGTCATAAAAAACATAATTGACTACTGTCTCCCTACAGTTAACATAATAAGTTGTATGACCATTTAAATCCTTAAATGTCCTTCCAAAATGTATGTATGATTTATTAGAAAACAATTAGCTGTAAATTGTTTTTTTTGTTTTATTTTTTTTATGCAAGACCATTTTCTCTCCCCAATAGTCGCCAAAATGTGACGTGTCCAAATGTTGGATCACAAAATATCCAAAATATGAATTGCCACTTATATTCAAGTGTGGTATAAAAAACCTTGATTACCATTACTTTAAGTTCATGAAACTAAGTCTCTAACATAAACAATGTCATGTGCTTAAACGGATGACCCCCACCTGGACACCTCCCGCACTGAATAACTGACGTGTGCCTACCCGGATGTCCCCACCTGGACACCCTCAGCATTGAATTACTTGTCGTGTGCCATACACCGGAAAGTCCCCACCCGACACCCCAGCATTGAATAACTTGACGGGTGCCTACACCGATGTCCCCACCCGGACACCCTCAGCATTGAATTACTTGTAACATACAACCGAAGCTAATCCATATCATAAAATATAGCATGCGTTTACGTTTTAAAAAAAAACTAAACCAGGTATTGTATCTCCTCACGAGATATATAAAATGGGTAAGAAACCAAACAGGTAATCCACCATGTAAATGCGTTAGTAGAACATATATGCAGACGTAGAAATAGCATCGTAACAGTTTAAATCAAACACGTAATGAATTATGCAACACCATGTCTCACCCCCAAAATATATGTAAAACATGTAAAACGTGAGGCTATGAAACTCACCTCGAATTTGAAGAACGATTATAGGTAAGCACTAATTCATTGATGATGAAGAATAAAACCTGATTTAGATAGGCAACTAATATGCACAATACAACTGGAAGGACGAAACTGCCTGACCGAGAAGAATGCAGGCTTAACTTAACTTCTAAGTCCCACTAGCCTAGGATAATGTGTTTGGTTACCCGGTGAATTGTTTAGTCAACGCGACACGTTATAAAAGATTTAGATTTAATCTTTGAAATGTTTTGGTGGCTGTTAAATAATAAATTTAGAATATCCCAAATGTGTGTAATATATACTTTTATATATTACATTATGAAAAAATAACCCTTATATAATTCTTACCTGGAATAAAAAATAAATAAAGACAGACAACTCAAAGATTAATTGTGAACTTATAATACTTTGTAAATAAAAAGTGAAGAGTTAAATAATTAACCAAATTTTCGTACAGCTCAAATAATTATTAAAAATCTGTAACACACGTCTTTAAGTTAAAAAATTATAAACACACGACGTTGTGAAAAAACATTACAATAGTTTATAGGTGTACTTTCTAGCTGAAATTATAAAATATAAAAATAAAATTATTATAACTTATATTTCGCTTCCTCGACGGTCGTTCCCAAAATCTTGTCTAATTGTAAACGTATAGTTTTTCGTTCGTTGTCAAGTTATTGTATAGTTATATATTTTAGTATATCTTTAAAATATAGCTTAATCTCTTTTACCGGTTTCTAAAATAATATAATTTTTGCAAAACGTTTCCAATTATAAAAATATATGTATATTTAACGTTATGACATTTTCGGTTATGTAAGTTTTCCATATTCGTAAAACTCAACACTTTTCCTTTAAATCAATATATATATATATAAATGATATATCTAGTTAAAAATCAATTAATAAATGTTATAATTTATTATAACGATTAAACCACCAAAAAAAATTTGTCCGGTTTTTTAAATTAAATAAAAACCTTTCGGTTATTTTCGTTTGTTGTTTTGATAGTATATGAAAAACCATAACGAAACCTTATGTCGTGATCCAGCTGATTCCAAACGCTCCCGACTGTTATTCTGCTAAACCAAACAAACAAACCCATTTGTTGTCTTCTCTAAACCCACATGCACCCTATGTCATTTTCTGTCCAACCAAACGCACCCTAGTTGTTCTTAAACCGAACCAAACACCCCCGTTTGGCTGTCAACCCCAAAAACAAACATATTTTACTTAGACCGCGCAAGTTATACCGGATTTATCACATATAATCAATTCATAATATAATGAAATAATTTAATACTTTTAAACTAAACGCACCCTTTTTCGGTGATAACCACAAGAACCAAACGCCCCTTTTGTGGGCTGTTCTTACCACAAAACGAACGCACCCTTGTGCGTGGCTGAGACAGCCAAACGCACCCTTATGCGTGGCTGTCCAGCGGACTAAAACAAAGACACGTTCGGCTGTCAAAACAGCCAACCAAACGTCCCTAGCTGCTGATGCAGCCAAACGCACCCTATGTGGTTGTTAACCCTTAACCAACCAAACACTCTCGACGCCCCCAGCTGTCCCAACAGCCAACCCTAAACGCACGCACCCTACTCGCTGTTATAAACACCAAACGCACCCTAATCTATTCCAAACCAAACACACCCTTTTTGATTTCTACATAAACCAAACGCTACCTTAGTGCGTTTCACAGCCAACCACGCACCCTTGTGCGGGCTGCTGACCCGGAACCCAACGCACCCTTTCGGTGCTAAATCGAACAACCAAACAAACCCCACTTCTTGTTGCAAACCAAACGAACCCGACCCACTCGGCTGTCCCGCAGCCAAGCCGACACACCCCTTTGTGTTATAACCCAAACCAACCCACACCCTCGTGGCTGTCCCCGCTGTCAAACCCGACGCAACCCAAACAAACAAACACCCCTAGCTGCTAAACCCAACCCGACCCGACTGTCCCACAGCCCGACCCGACCCACACGCACCCTCTTCGGCTTATTTTACAAACCAAACCGCACTCCGTGCGGTGGCTGTCCCAACCAAACGCACCCTTGGGGTGGGCTGTCACCGAAAACAACACCCCTCGTGGTGTTTTATACCAGAAACAAACGCACCCCATGTTGTTAACATACAACCCGGTTGCACCCTTGTGGTTTGTCTTTAAATCGAACGCACCCTTGTCGGGGCTTATATAGCCGAACAAACACACCCCTTTCGGGTGGTTTACAACCAACCGAACGCACCCTTTCATGGTGATGATGATGGTGGTGTGCTATGATGATGGTGAAGATGGTGGCGGTGGCAGTGGGGTGGTGAAAGTGGCGCGTGGGAGAGAGTGATATAGTGGATCGAGTAGATCCGGAGGTGGGGAGTGTTTTTGGTCTCGCCGGAAAAATCCCGCCGGAAAAGTTTTCCGGCGGTGGTGGTGGTCGCCGGCTGCCGGACATGGGAGGGAGAGAGGAGAGGTTAGTGATGAGTGTGTGTATATAAAGATGGAAATGAATGAAATGAAAGAGATATTATATATATATATCAATTTAAAATGACAAGTTATAATAGTTGGGGGGTTAAAAGTGTAACATTTTTATTATAGTTTTTATAAAAACGGTTCGGGACTCATTTGAGCGACTTAACGAACGATTCAAATCTCGAAACTTGCGCCATTGTTTTTCAAATCATTTTTCCGATAAAAATGAGTATTTATTTGATAATATTTCAGAAATATTTTATAACATTAAATAAAATATCTGTTATTCAATTTATGAACCGGTTTCGCTCCGTCCGAAATAAAATGGATTTCAACTCGAATAGTCGCGTTTTCAAAAACGCTTTTAATTAAAAATGATGAATAATTTATTTAATATTTTTATTAAATAAATACTGATAACTAAAAACAAATTTAATTGTTTTTGTGTGTCCGCGTTGTATACTGTTCGAATAATGTTTGCGGTGCTGTTTTAGCCCTTTTTGGTTCGTTTCCAAGTCTCGGGCAAAACTGAAAAGTTGTCAGGAATGTCGTTTCACATCAAATTGCTTTAGAGTCCGAGTCGTGAAAACGTGATTTAGATGATCGTTCTTATAAGTCAAGCCAGACCCTAAAAAGTCAAAGATTGACATCGTCATTCTAAATTCGAAAATTCTCGGATGTTACAGTACCTACCCCTTAAAGAAATCTCGTCCCGAGATTAAATTTGTGTTATCCGATTGTGTGACCGAGAAAAGGTTTAAAATCTGATAAACCGTTTCTACGCAAGACGATGATAACTTTCTTCAGCAAGATTAGATGTTTCGACACTTCTCAACATACCAAAAGTTTGGCTAAGTTGACCAGGATATATAATCCATCAAGGTAGATATTTTTTTTTTTTAAGAAAAATATCGTTACAAGTTTTATGATTGATATCAACACCACTGGTATCGCTCTCACTCGAATATCCCGCTTACTCAGACCACAATATTGTCTGCTTTGCCCTCATCTCACCGCTTTGCTTTTGTGTCCCTTGCCTTAGACTTACGAAAGGTCACCCAGACAGGTGCTACTTCTCAATCCATAGCATGTTACAATGCCCGTTCTTGGCAGAGTACTAGAAGTACCGCGGAACTACGTCTTCCTACTAGTGGCCCGAATGGAATAGCACACTATCTGTTCGTCGATAGGTGTTTATATCGTTTAAGGGGAGTTGCATAACCTATTGGATAAAGTTGTATCAGTCGGGACCGCTCCAGGACCCAACAGCAGCGACCATAACGTCAATACTATAACAAATGGTGACGGGATATTGTACTCAGTCTGTTAGCTCCACAGACAACTCATGTTTGCAAGGATTTGCGATGGCAACAGTAATAACTTAAGAATGAGATAAGGTAGTTGCAAGTGAGGCCTTAAGATTTTTCTAAGTAGTAAGACACGATTGTGGCTTCCAAACTTTTTTAACGGGATTTGGTAGTTCATACTCGTGTCATATCGGATACCATTAAGCCCACTCATTTATAATTTCTTATTTACATAAAGAAGCGTCCAAATTCATGTAAGTAAGAAATGATAAACTCATGGTTCGGCGATTTATAATTTATTTGTTTAACTGAAGAGGCGTCCCAATCCTTTCAAATAAATAAATTATAAATCATCCTACTTAATAATTCCCGGTGCAATACGCGTACTCTCATAACCTTCAAGGTGGTTGACATGACGATGCATGTGCTCTAATGAGTATGGGACGAGTGATTTAAAACTCGTCTTTGGAAGCTGGGAGTAAAAACTGCCAGGCGAGATCAACATAGAGTTCAAGATAATTAATGAGTACTCGGTTAGAGTAAACAAAGGAAAGGTCTTTATGAACGAGTCAACATAGCTGATAAGTGCTTAATTACACATATCTTTTACCTCTAAAAATGAGCTTAAATGACCAAAAACAGACAAAAACTGCC
>BQNB010196879.1:0-11256 GCA_026074375.1 Tanacetum coccineum | reverse complement strand
ACACTATTACAGCTACTGTCTAAGTTACTTTATGCTAAAAGTCCCTCATTATCATGGACCATTAATCACTTACGGGTGAACGCAAATATTGTGTTAGCCGGATAGGTAACCAAACACACTATATTTGAATTTCATAGGTATATGGCAATTACCTACACCGAGGGCCATTATCTCTCTATATATATACACTAGTCAGTTTGTGTGCCATGAGCTTAGACCAGACTATACTATACTAGACAAGACCAAATAGACCAAACAAGACAATAACGCAGTAATACACGGTTACTATGATAATTACATTCGTTGTAATTATTACAAATAACAGGTATATAATAACGTGACCCAAGATCATAACAATAACATTTTCATAATAATTGTGTTTGTGCAATTATTACACTATGACTTGTATTTAAACTGTTTATCAAACCTATGAATTTCACTCAACCTTTGTGTTGACTTTTTAGCATGTTTATCTCAGGTTATTGAGCAATATATGGCACGGAGTGGCATGGACTCGAAGATGGCTAAACTTGTTATCATTCACATTGTATGCAACTAGATTTTGGGACCTACCTTTGTAAAACTCTGATTTGAAATGAATGATAACGTATATTTTGAACAAACGTCTCTTTTGGGTCGTTTTCTATGATTATGATTGTTGTTTCCATTAAGTAATACCCTATATTAGCTTCCGCTGCTATATTGTAAAAATGGGGGTGTTACAAAATCCGTTCAGAAAAAATTTATGTATGGAAGAAAGCTATAGGTTTTCTTGGATGTTTGACTGTACCACTACAACATATGGAATGGAAACCAGATTATGAAGGGAATCTCTGTAAGAAAGAAGAAGGGGATGGACAGTGGCATGCTGAAATTAGATTAACAGACCCCTACGAAAACGTGTATGATCAAGATTTCAAAACCAAGCCAACAAAAAGGAAACTGTCAAAGTATCATAAGTTAAGTGATGTCACCTAACTGGTTCCCAAAATAAAAAAATCATTGTGATTGAAATAAAGGAGCACTTTTCGTACTCCCTCAAATTTTACCTTTTTTATGTTTAGTATGTTTAAATCAAAGCTATGTAATCTTTGGTTTTATTATCAGTAAAAATAAGTTTCTATGAAATATTTAGTGAAATTCTATGTTATTATCAAAATTCTACTATTGTATAGTAGCTTGAGAAAACTTTTTCTCAAAAGTACGCCGCACTTCTTATGAAGTGCGCCACACTTTTGAGCGGAGAACAAATAAAATAGTATATTTTCCATATTTAAAATTCAACCTAAATTATAAAACTCTAAAACCTGTAATTCATCACGAAAATTCAAACCTTAAGCCTTCAAAACCCTAACAATGCATAGGGTATGTCTTTTCTTTTTATTTTTCTTCAATTACTTTTAATCGAATTCAATATATTTGCTTAATATTTGTTAGAATGAATATATAACTAATGATAGTTGTTAAAATACCTTTGAAGCACCCATTAAAATTTGTATTTTTATGATTCAATAAATAGAATTATGTTAAAATTATAATTAAAATTTTGATTGGTTAATTTTGTTATTATATAACTAGGGCTTGTTAGAACCTGTTTTTAAAGAAAGAGAAAAAAAACTCAATTAAAAACAAATATAAAGGATAAGTGATAAGTGTAGAATACACATATCCGTTAATACCTAAAATAACCCAATTAAACCCAAAACAGACCAAAAAATGGCAAAAATATGCTTGTATTTGTATTTTGTGTATGCAGGTACGGATATATCAAAAATCATAAGAAAACAGTCAAAAACGGGCAAGCACGGACACGAGAATCAGAAGAGTGATCAAAAGCCGGAAGCAAAGCCAGAAAAGTCAAGCCCTCAGGAAATTCGAAATCTAGAAGCGAAGCTTTGATGGGGCGTGTATTCATGGAATTCTTGTTTTGTGGGGGAATAGTAATTTGCCATAAAGGAACATGATAACCCAACCTAGCTGGAAAAAAACCTATTCTAAAACAAATTTACTACTCTCCATTCATTGTAGTTGGAACGTTTTGCAACCACCCTTGGGTTGTGGTAATGTTATGAAGATATGTAGAGGTTGGGTGAACGAGAAATCGGAAGCGATGTGGTTGTTTTACATCCGAGGCCTGAAACCCCTACTTTTGATTTAATGAGCATTTTACACAGATATTAGGTCATGATTTTTATGCAACTTTTGAGTTTGATGAAGTTAGCCGGATGATGAAATAATGAGTGAAAGCAATCAAATTTAGGTTGTGTGGTAAAGCTTATGCCATGAGTATTCTAGATTTTGCTAAACGTTTAGGTTTGTATACCAGTGCTGAAATTCTAGATTATGGATTTGAAACCTATTTCATTAGAGGTCTTAGGAATGATGATGATTTCAGTGTTGATCAGTGTTAGCTGAATATTCTTTAAGCGAACTAGCGATCATTAAAAGAAGGATCTAGAATTAAGGAAAAGAAGTATTAAATGTGTTGAAGCCAAGTGCGGCGCACTTCATAAGGAAGTGCGGCGTACTTTGGATCGTGAAGAGAGAGAATTGAATGTTGGGGTCAAGTACGCCGTACTTCAGCCTTTAGTTACTCCAAATCATAATGATGAGCATTAAATCCATGACTCTTCATCTCTTTTCTCTTCCCAACTGATATGCTACCTAAGGATATAAATAGAGGACGAAATTCATCAACAAACACACCATATTTCAAAAACAACAACAAGAATCAAAGTATTCTTTCTAGTGATAAGTTTTAGAAGCATTTTAGGAGTTAGAAGTAATACTCTTTCATATGTTCTTCTTAATTTTTCTGAGTTGTTTTCGTTTCATAAATATAGAAAAGTTATTTTGAAGCTAAACAAAAAAAAAGCAAACTGTGACAAAATTCATGTGGTTTTGGGTTATATTTTGAATATAAGAAGGAAGTTCTTAAAGAATTCATGTGAAGTAACTAATTTTTCTCTTGCATTCGGTATAATCTTGTTAATCTTCTTGAATATGATGTTTACTTAAATTGACTTGCTTTTTATGTGTTTTACCTTCATTGTTATGGAGTAGTTATATCATGTTTATTTGGGAATTATAAGGATAATATGGATTAAACTTGGATAACTAATAATTTTTGGTAAATAGCAAATATGAACTTGATATTTTTATTCTTGGATCCTTAATCATAATTTGATCACCACTTAGCTCGGATATAGGTCGAAAGACTCCGACTTAAGTACTTGATTTCGAGTTTGTTTGTCTATGACGACTCGGTCTTAGCCTTGTGAGGATTGGCTAACAAAATGATCATTAACCCAAGAATACAAAGGTTTAACGCACAACCTCATGTCTAACGAACTTGGTTGAGCAAGTTTATATTTATACTTTCCAATCGCGAATTGGACTTAAAGCATTTTTCATAATCAAAAGTAAAGGCCGAAAGGATTTTTCGTTATGCTAAATAGATAATCTTTTGAATAAACTACCCGTTTATTTATCATATTATACTTAAATTCATGAACTGTTTGCTCTCTAATGTTCTATTCCTTTAGTATTCTTGTCTTCTATATATATACTATTATTTTTTCATCTTGGATATCTATTACTTTAATATTTTGATTCGTGGACAAATCTTAAAGATACCCTTAGCAAAACTAATAAACTTTTTCATAAACACCTATCCCATAGAACGACCTAGTCTTACCATAAATCTATGCTATAAACGTAGGTTTCACTTTACCCGTGTGTTAGTTAGAAATCGGTTAAAACTAGTATTATAAATTTAAAGCTTTATTAACACATCAAATTTAAAGTTGTATGTTAAAACAAAAAAATAAAAAAATATTTCTTTTTATATGCTAAGCTTGAATCTTTGCTTGATACTATTTCTATGTTTTTTACATGTTATTTGCTTATTTTTGAATCCACTAATAGTTACAATAATAATTATGTTAATCAAATTGATAAAAAAAACTCACCTTGAATGCTTTAAATGATTATGTGGATTGTTCGTAAGGAAGTTTGTTTGAACCTATGATCATTACTGTTTTAATGACTATTCTAATTACTTGAACACACCTATTCATCATAAAAATCTTATAAATGCAAAAGTGAGGAGTTATAGTAAAATTGATCACATAAATAAGTATGGAGTAATGACTAGGGATAAAATGACTTTACAAGATTATTATGATAAATTCAATGTTAAAAATAATAATTGGATAATTAAAAACCTGGAAATAAAGAGTTTGTACATGTCCGTACTAAAAAAACATAAAAATACGTTGCACTTTTTTACAACGTTACGAGCATTTTAAAAAAACAGGGCAAGTACGCCGCACTTGTTTCAAAGTACGCTGGACTTACAGGTCTGACATATTACAGAAGCTTCGTAACTCGTTTACTATGCAGAAAGCATTTAAAATTTTGACTTGTGAATGCTTACTAATTCTATTGAAGTATGAAACATCACTTATGTTTGCTTGTGCTAACCAACTAATGTTTTGTCATATTAAGATAGAAATGGACCCAAACACGAGCATTGGTCGATTATGTTTAGGAGAGAATAACCAAGGTTTAGTCGCTGAAGGTATTGAGAATAAGGAGCAATGGGAAGGACCTGAGTTCCAAGACACAACTAGTAGTGGGCAAGACAAAGAAGCCAAAGTCTTTACTTTCTATAGGATGGAAGAAAAGGGTGAACGTTATTTCACACCATGTTATATGGGGGGATTACACGCTTACGATGGAGAAATTAACTTAAAGTATGAGAAAAACTTGATCTCAAATGAGTCCACGGTCAAGTTATGTTTGGAATACGAGGAGAAAAATAGAGAAAAGCTAGTAAAAAAAGAGTTGTTGGTTTCTCTAAAAGGGGAATTTTATTTTGTGAAATTCATAATAAATCCTAAGGAGGATGATGTTAAGCAAGTTTGATACTTGTTAGATCGTTCATAGTGAACTCACCAAAGGAATTACTGAATTTTGGAAATGGGGGATATTACAATCATCCCGAACGATCGGATTTTGGGATTAACTCTAAAGAAACCGAGAAGTTTGAGGATGATAGAAATCGACAAAGCTGGTCTGCCACCATTTATCTGTAAAATGGGAAAGATCAAGAAGAACAAGAAAAGAGAACTCAAGAATTTATGATTATGCTATTCTTATGTGGGACCGTCGTTGTCCAATGGAAAACCCTTGACATAGGAAGAAGCTGCTTGGGAGGGACACAAGCATTGATCATCAGCAAAATATTTCCATACTTGAGAAGTAAGACCCGTGATTGAGATATGGCATATAGTGATCAAATACTAAGAAGATACTGGATGGAAATTGTATGGATAAGCTTACGGCTAAGATGGAGAAATTAAGAAAAGGAGGAAGGAAGGACTATTAAATAGGTCAAGGAGAATCATTAAAAGGAAAAGGGAGGATTCCTAGAGCATTTTGTTATCGTCGATTGAATAGAAGCTAAAAATGACCTTAGGTGCCTTAGCCAGCACCGGTTCAGACATAAATGTCATCCTACCTGCTAAAAAAGTCTAACGGAAAAATTACATGCTAAAACCATTCATAGGCTGAAACCTATGGAGTTTTGAAGGATTTCTGTGCACAAGGTGGGGAAGCGTTACCCACTATCATTGGCAAATATTTCTCATCCTAGTATTATACCTATTGTAGAGGACGCACCCATACTTGTGGTAGAGGTATTCTATATACTTGTGGCAGCTTTACTAAAACACCAGAGATACATTATCCACTTTTGATGGAGTCTGTTATCAGACATTCCGTGCAGCTAAGACTGGTCTGAACACTAAAGAGAGTGACTGTGATGTTGAGGAGGAATATGGCATTTAAAGGAACAGTTTTGGAGCACCAATGTATGGACCAAGCCGTAATATATCTAAATTGTAAGATTCAGATGGACCAAGCTCTAGCACTGCAGGAAGTCATAAATCCATTTAGAAAAATTTATATATGAAAGAAAGCTGTAGGTTTTCTTGGATCTTTGCCTGTACCATTACAACATATGGAATGGAAACTAGATTATAAAGGGAATTTCTGTAAGAAAGAAGAAGGGGATGGACAGTGTCATGCTGAAGTTAGATTAACGACCCCTTACTTTGAATCTTATATTTGATTAAGGTTTCAAAACCAAGCCAAAAAAAGGAAACTGTCAAAGTATTCATCGTTAAGTGATGTGCACTAACTGGTTCCAGAATAAATAAATCCAAACTTTGATCTCCAAAAACCTCCTTCCTCCACGGCAAGCCCCACCCTTTCTGTATCCCTCAAAATTTTACCTTTCTTATGTTTAAAGTTTATGTTTAGTATGTTTAAATAAAAAGCCATGTAATCTTTGGTATTTGATTTGTGTGGAAAACACATATCCATTTTATATCAATAATGGCCCTTAAAAGCAAATTCTGCTTTGAAATGCTTGGAATTTTGCTTGTATTTGTCACTTTGTGATTGTATAGGAAGGATATTGTAAAAATTCAAGATAAGGGGTCAAAATCGACAACACGGACACGGGAACGGAAGACGCCCAAAGAGTGGAGATGCATCTAAAGTCAACAGTGGTCAACTTAAATCAAACCTTCAGTCAACTATGGTCAACACTAAATGGACAAATATCCTAAAAAAAACCAATCCAGTCCCTCATATTAACCAAATTACATAATATATTCCCTAAACCTACACGGTGTGTTAACTCTGGTTTATTAAGAGATAAACTAACCCTGTTAACACTTATAACAATACCAAAGCCGGAGCCCAATCCAATAAACCCGGCCCAAATTCTTTTATAAGTCCTAAAGTCAAAACCCTGGGTCAAACGAAAATAAACGCACACCTTTTATTAAAAAAAAAGTTTAAACGCGGGAATTTCATTGTTTTTGTTCACCATCGTCCCGTTTTACCTGAGCTTAAATAAAGGGGTAGAATTCAAATTGGCTACGTGGCTTAGCAATTCAAGTGAAAGGTACACCTTGGCAGAGTTATACATCATCCAAGGCTCCCATTGGTCAATTCCCAAAAGGGAATGACACGCGTACAAGGAAGGAAACACACCAAGGAGTTGGACTTGGAGTGGGTTTTTTTTTTTTCTGCACTAAAACGCTCTGAAAGAGCCACAGGAGTGTAACATCACGGATTGCCACGCTAGCAATTCGTGTGAGATAAGATTTGATCTAACGGACCACAATGGAGATCCAATCATTGAAAGAAATAGAGGGACAGGATTAAGGGAGAATGAGAAGGGACTTGACTCATAGAATGCCTTCTCTGGCAGCTATAAAAGGGGACTCCTTCCTTCATATTGTCATCTTTTTTTCTGCATTTTTTCTTTAGTTTTTAAAATAGCTTATGTAACTTTTTTAATTTAAAATTGTAATTTTTTTTATTAAGTATGATAATCAGTGTTAAGCATTAATTAAAAAATCACAATTTAGTTCGCATAAACTTTTTTCACTTTATAAGCTCTTTTTCTCTTAATAAGTATATGCTACTATTTCATAAGCTATTAATAATCTCATACAGTTCTTTGAGTCTTAAGCTCAAATTGAGCTCAATTCATTCATCTTAATCTATTGTAAACTTTAAGAAACAGCTTAATACCTTGGCTATTGGATTTTAAGTTTTGGAAGATGAGCTTACTTGGAAGAGCTCATATGGACTTTTACTGGCTTATTACAATTAGCCAGAGCTTGTAGATTGCTCAATTGGCCTTGTTATAAGCCTTTGTTTGGCTAAGGCCGCTTGTAAGTCTCTATTTATATTTCTGTTTTAATCGTATAGTTTAATCTTTTGTTATTTTGCTTATTAAACTAGCTTATTTGTAGTTTGTTACTTGTTTTTTGATGCTCATTGATCATGTTTCTCATCTATTTCTAAGCTATATGCTTAGTTCTTAATCTTTGTTTAATTTGTCTTAAAATCAATAAAAACCAGAAATATTAGTGTAGCTAGTGCTTTATTGTTTCAGCTTATTTGGATTCGTGTTTTTAGGTTTTAGGTCCGTTATTAAGTTGTTTATTTATTGGTTATCTAGATTTTAACTCTTGGATTTGCATTTTCATAAGTCTAAATGGTTTCTAAGATTGATAAAGGGGTGTTTGGCACAACAGTACTAACTGCAAGTTAGTACTGTTTTTGGCGTCTTGGTCTTTGGTAATTGTTTTCACCCTTTTATTAGGTTAGAATAATTAGGATTTTGAGTTAGATTAGTTTTAAATCAAAGTTTTCATAATTTAGTTAGTTATGAATAGTTTGTCATCATTTGGTTAGATATTTAGTGCATTTGAGATCAATTTTGTTTTAGTAGAAATTAGCTTGTTTTGATCTGCTTTTTAGTTGAAAAAAATCGTGTAAAAAAAGTTCAGTAGGTTTCATTAGGTCTGTACTAATTAAATTATAGAGTTGTGGTTATTGATGCTTGTCACGTGCCTTCAGGTAAACACTCAATACTGTGATTATATAGCTTTGATTTTAGTAGTATAATTAGGTTTTATAGCTTTTGATTTTCTGCATTCTAAGTAGCTTTTTTTCGCGGATCTTTTTAAGTTGGACTTGTTTCTAAAATGCTATGGCTTATGTGTTATTGTTTTAGTCTTAAAATTCATCTCAAATTTCTTTAAAAAAATCCAAAATCAGCAGCTACTGAGTTAACTGTCTATTTTCATAGTGCTTTTTCTATAAGCTCTTGTAGTCAAAACCTTTTTCAAAAAGCAGTTTTATGTAGCATTTAAGCCAGATTTTAAGATAAGTTAGGTTTCATCTTCTAGAGTGCTTATTTGGGAGTTTAATTTTAAGCTCAAAGTGAGCTTAAGGGTCTGTTTGGCTACTGTTTTCATTTTAGATGCTTATTGGAATTTTTTAGCTTATAGATTAGGTCTGTGTGCTTAATTTTCCTATCATTTAAGTCAGTATGTGTAGGAAGTAGCTTAATTTTAGTTTTAATATTCATTTGGTTTTGCTTATTTTAGCTTTTAGTGTTCTTAAAATTTGATAAAATCCAAAAAAATATAGTTTAGTGATTCTGTCATCTTTTCAGCTAATTTCTAGCTTATTTAGGGCTTTTCATAAAAAGTTGCTTTTATTAAAAATGCTTATTTTTAGGAGCTTAATAACTTTGCTTTTATAAGTTTTCAAAAAAAAGGGGGAAAGTGGAAATCGGGGGTGAGCAAGACTCGAACCCCCGACCTCAACACTTTCAACCCTTTTATAAAAAACACACCACACCACCTCACTATCACTGCGCCCTGAGGTCTTTTTTCGTTATTACTCTTACAACATTTATTCTTTATACACATTTAGCCCTTTTAAGCCTAATAAGCTGTTTTAGCTTATTTCGTGGCTTATTCATTAAGCTGTGACTTCAACCTTATTTTTCCTAGGTTCTAATTAGTATAAGCTATTTTCTGTATTTTTTCTAAAATTTTTATATATAGATCGTTTTGGTATTTTTAAACATTTATTTTCATTAAAAACTTTAAAAAATCATAAAAAAATAGAAAAATATCAGAAAAATATAATCTTTTTTAGGAAATTTTCTTTTATATAAAGTTTTTAGGAAAAGTTCTTGCTTTCGGTAAGGGTCTAATTTGCAAAATTTCGATTTTTAACAGAAAGAGTTTTGTTCCCGTTCTCGTATTTCGTATTTTAAAGTCCCCCTTTCAACTCCTTTTTTGTTATTGTTTTCTTTTGAAACTTACTTTTTAGTCAATTTGGTCCATTTAAAAGGAAAAATTAAGTTAGGTTTAATTTTATAAATTTAGGGTTTTTGACCTCAGTTTAGGGGTCCCGTTTCGTAGCCTGTTGAGGCTTATTTAGAGCTTATTCTTTAAGCTAGGCCTTCTCTTTTATTTTTCATAAGATCCTAGTAACATTTACGATTTTTCCTGATTTTTTGATAATTTTTCTTAAAGTAGATTATTTTTTATAAGTTTTCTTTAGATTTTATTTTCGAAAATCATTTAAAAATAGAAAAAAGTTTCAGAAAAATAAAAAAATAGTTTTTAGTTTTATAAAAAATAGCTTTAGGTTTACATCCAGAAAAATCATTTTTACACTTCTTAGATCTTAAATTTTATTTTTGAGCTTTTAGTTTAAATTTTAAAAATAGGATTTTAATAATAAAAATAGTTAAAAATAGTTTTCTTTGCTTTTATAATATTTTAGACTTTTCTAAGCTTAAAAATCATTTTTCCAAATTTTTAGAACTTAATTTGCTATTTTTTAAGATTTAATTAGATTAAATTAGTTTTTAATTCATAATAAATTCAAAAATAATCAAAAAAATGTTTTTCTTTTTTTTCCTAAAATTTTCTTTTGTCTTATCTTAAGTTTAGAAATTTAGTTTGCATTTTTAGGGTTTAATTTTAGTTTACTTACTTATTAGTCGCATTTTATTATTTTACCGTATTTGTTTAATTGTTTAAATTGCTTTTATTTAGTAGATATAGATTATCAAAAATATCTTTGCTTTATTCAAATCAGAATCCAAGCTTAAACGAGGTTTCGATTTCACTAGTCGTTGGGGAAACGACCCGGGTGATCATACTTACCCGGTTAAATATACATATTATATATAATATTATATATTTTTGAGAGTGAATTTTATCAAGGGTAACTTGGTAATTTCTTAATTACTCTTTTAAAGTATTATATTTTATATATTTTACGTGTATTAAAACTTACAATCAATAAGTTTTATGTAAGAAAATTTTATAAAAACCCAGAAAGTACGTTGCACTTCCTATGAAGAGCGACACACTTTGACTCGGAAAACAGAGTAGGAAGGTTAAGTTACTATCCTAAACATGTCCGTTGACCACCTAATCTTTCTAACACTAATATTTGCTTATTTCGATGATGTTTTGAATGTAGTCTATTAGAACGCACGATGATGAAGCCGGTTCTTCCTCCTCACGTCCAAAAAGAGCTCGAATTACCAAAAATGTGGAAGAAGCTTTGATGGGGAATGTGCTTCATGAATTCTTGTTGTGGGGGAATTGTAATATGACACTTAAGAACAGGTATAATACCAACCTAGCTGGAAACCTATCAAAACAAATTTACTCTCCTTTTATTATAGATTGGAACGTTTTGAACACCCTTGGTTGTGGTAATGCTATTGACTATATGTTAGAGGTTAGGGTGAACGAAATGGGAAGCGGTGAAGTGCTATTTACATCCGAGGCATGGAAACATGCTTTTGATATTAATGAGCCAATTTACATAGAATTATGTCATGAATTT
>BQNB010196878.1:0-11257 GCA_026074375.1 Tanacetum coccineum | reverse complement strand
ACTTATCATCTGTCTCTCAAACAAGGAGTTCTAAGTCTGAAAAGAACAAACAAAAGGCTAAATTTGGCCCTTGTAACACCGTGGTTTCAAAAATCACCTTTTAGAGGACTGTTATAATAAACCTTAGTGTTCCATATGCCAATTCACTGACCATTTAACCAAAGAACACCCTGAACAAGTTGTTGTAAAGGAGACTATTGGTGCAACATTGACTAGAATCTCCTTTATGTTTTAACGATGACAAATAAATGTTCGCAAACTATAAAATAAAAAAACGATAGCCAAAATCCATAAAATCGGATTTGCAAGTCTGGCGCGCTGGGCACGCGTCAGCGCGTAGCCAGTGCGCCACATGCGAAATCCATTTTACAGATTTTGCTTTATCGACATTCCTCTTACCCGACACATGTGGAAACTTCAATAAATGTATGTACATGATATTTGAGCATTTAGGAACACTCCAAATGAGGTTTAGACTTAGAGATGAGCAAAAATGAATCCTCCCGTTTTTCAACAAAACGCCAACTCAAATCTTTTATCAAACGCCTCTAGCCAAGGCTGAAACTTCTTTCTAAACCTAGTATGATCATATTCTCAACATACCATCAAATGAAAGCATTCATTTGACCTTAATCCAGATTTATGTTATTCCTAATCACGTAACGGGTTTTACTCTCTTATTGGTCAAATTAAGACAAAGGTCACTTTGCATAAATGCATTCTTTCCCGTTATGAGATATGCTTTACTTGAGATGCCCAAAAGCCACTTAGATAGTTTGCTTAAGTGATTAGTGATAATAGCCATGTTGATTACCATGGATTAAAGTCTAAATGACTAAATGAGTTGTGGTATTTGAAGATTAATTATACTTTGAGTTTTCTCATCTCGTTACTTAAAAAATAATTTACAAACTCATATGTATTCCTCACATGTACAAGTCCACACTTCTTTTACACAATCCTACAACCCATTCTTTTTAATCATTTGTTCACCCTTCTTACCCAACAAATAATTTCATCCTTCACACACTCCAAACACCTTCGTCCTCAACAATCCTATAATCACATTTGTCTATTCTTTTCTTTCTTATTGGCAATGTGATTATTAACCCAAATTAATCCTTTGATTTCATCCTTATCTTCATCATCTTTATTTTTCACCTTCACACCCTTCTTCACATAAATCTTCACCAAATAATTCCCAAATCTCATCCTTAATATGTCAACTCGCATTCTCTTACACAATGTACTTTCTTTGTACTTATTGTACTTCTTGCCCCTACGTTGCTAACAAAAGCTCCTCCACATCTTATCAAAACATTATCCACTACACATTCACTATTCACCTTCTTCTTCACAACATTTGAATCACACACACATATACACACTTTTATCTTCACCCTTGATCAAGCCATCTCATCAATCCAAGTTACCTCATTCTTTTCACCACCCTTGGATTAGTTTCAAACTAACACAACAAACATACATTCTCTTCCATCCTTGATCAAGCCACCTCATTCTATTCTCAACCCTTGGATTGAACTCTCATCTTAAACAAACACACCTTGTCTCACAAACATACACTTCCCACTCACATAACAAATACACTTCTTATTCTACCATTGATCTTGTCACTTCACCTATCCAACTTACCTTTCTTTATCTTATTTCAAACCTCCATTTCAAAGCAAGATCAACAGGCTCTCTTCTATCACATCATGACAACTCATTGACAGCCCATTCTTTATTATCCAACATGTGCTTGAAAGATTTGAAATTCAAATTTCAAACTATTCCCCCTTTTCTCTCCAAGTTTGGAATATTCCAAGAATATTTCCTTGTACTCTAACTAGGTATTTTAAACTTTTAGTTGGATCTCAACTAAGCTAGTTACACTTTGAGAAAAACCCAAAATACCCTTTTTTGAAAATTATTTTCTCTCTTTATAATATCGGATAAGTAAAATGCTTTTAAATACTTCACAAACGCTTTTATCAAATGGCTATTTGAGTTGGTTGACTTTGAGTATAAGAATGATTGAAAGGTCATAGCGTGAAGTATAATTGGAGGTTTAACAAGAGCGGGTAATTAAAAAGCCAAGAACCTGAAAAATGGTTTCGGGTCTCTGGCGCTGGCAGCGCGCCACACGCGAAAACATTTACCTACATTTAGGTTCTTGGCCTATAAATACTCTCTCTTGGCCTTTGTACTCCTCTCTTCTTACAAATATTCTTTCCTCTCATTTATCGTGTCTAATCCACTAACTCTAAACATCAAGTTTTTCAAACTTCTCATTTATCATTCTATTAAAGTGGACACATCTCCGCACGAGAGCCACACAAGTATCTAATCCATACTTGTGTGTTTTATCGAGGGTCTTCTTTTTCATACCCTTTCTTTAGAATCGAGTCTCTAGGTTAAGTTAGGACTTGGTTCATCCATCTATCTTTTATTCAATCGAGTTGTAAGGGAAGTCTTGTATCTGCGGGATCAAGCCTAGATCATTAGGGATCTAGTTGGGGTTTTAGAAAGCTTCCAAGGGGAAGGCTTTAGAGTTATAGGTTAAGTTGAATCACAGGTTCTTAGGGGTGGATTCTGAGGGCGGGATACCGTATGTAGTAACTCTTCTTTGTGAGCGACGGGCTTGTTGAAAGTCAATGGAGTTAAATTGTAATACGATTTGTAGTCCACCATAAGGATTATACTAGTGTAGTATCAGAGTCGTGGATTCGCAACTAGACGTATGGAAGGACTAAACCCCTGTTCCCGAACAAGTATACATCGTGGTCTATATATATATATATATATATATATATATATATCCATCTACTTATTGTTTCATTGTTAAGTAAACCATCACACCACTCGGCTCTTTCAAGACTTGAAGTTTTATAAACTTCAAAGAAATCAATAAAACTGTATTCACCCCCCCTCTATGGTTTTACAATTGGTATCAGAGCGGTTTACTTAAGTTTTCAAGCATTAAATCCTTCTCGAGAAGTCATTTTAAGTTGAAAACTTCTTTTTTAAAAATTCGAAATCCTAACTTCATTTTTTTAAAAAGTTGAGTAGAGATCCATGGCTCAAGAGAACTATGTCGAGGGGTGTTCTATGAAAAGACCACCTTTAATAGATACAAATGGGTTTAGCTTTTGGAAAGCCCGCTTTGAGACTTGCAAAAATACCAAAGACATTGACTTATGGCAAGTCATCCAAAACGGTGATTTCTACTATGAAGTTGAAGACTCAGAGACAAAGCTAATGAAGGAAACGCCCTATGAACTTCTTGAAGATGATCAAAAGAAGAAACTTAGCAAGAACAATAATGCCAAGATGACTCTTTACAACGCCCTACTGCGTAAAGAGTATGAAAGAGTCTTCATGTGTAAAACCGCCAAGGAGGTTTGGCATACACTAATCATCACTCACCAAGGCAATTCACAAGTTAAGAATTGAAAGATTGATCTTCTCACTTAAGAATATGAGAATTTATCAATCTCTAATGAAGAAACTATTTATAGCGGCTTCACACGATTCAATGCTATTGTGACTAGTCTCAAATCTTTAGATCCAGACTATTCTAGAAATAAGCACGTAAGAAAGTTGCTTCGTGATCTCCCATTGAAATGGAGAGCCAAAGTGAAGGCTATTGAAGAAGCCAAAGATTTGGCTACAGTTCCTCTTGATGAGCTAATTGGAAACCTCAAAGTTTATGAAATGATCTTAGATAATGATGGCGTAGCTTCCAAGACTACTAAAGAAAAGGTCAAGTCTTTAGCTCTTAAAGCTAAAGTCACTAGGGAACAAACTAGTGACGATAGTGATAGTTAAGGAGGAAGTGACGAAGACGTAGATGAAGAAGAAGTTGAGGCAATCAACTTGATGGCTAGGAACTTCTGAAAGTTCTTCCGCAAGGGTAATCGTTTGGACGCGGAAATCGATTTGGCAATAGAGGTAATCGATTCGGTAAAGGCCGCAGTAATAACTTTGGGAACAAAGGTGGTGAAAGCTCGAAGCAAAAAGGAGCTTGCTACAATTGCGGGATAGAAGGCCACTTTGCTAGTGAGTGTAGAAAGCCGAAGGAGAACAAGGCTTTTGTTAGAGGAGCATGGAGTGATAGCGAAGACGGCGATGAACATCAAAACAACGCAACATGTCTCATGGCGATTAACTCTCAAGATGTAGAATCCAAACCATCTAGTTCAAATAATGATTTAGATATTATTAATTTGCAAAAGGAAAATGAGGAACTCCTAAGGTTTAACGAAGTTTTTTCTAAAACATTTGAAAAACTTTTAAATGAAAAATGATCCCTTGAAAGTATAAATTTAAAACTTTCAAGTAAAATCAATGATCTTGAAATTGAAGTAAAGAAACTTGCAAATGATAAAGAGGTGGTTGAACCTTGCAAAACATGTGATGTACTCACCAAAGAGGTTGACTATTTAAAATACAATGTTTCTAAACTTCAAAATGAAGCATTGAATTTTTCAAAATTCAAAGTACCATTGCTTTGGATGACATGTTAAGTCGTCAAAATTGTCCCAAGATAAGAAATGTCTTGGATTTTCTAAAGATGATAAAATCACTTTCGCAAGTCTAAACAAACCATTAGTGTTTGTAAAAGAAAGTCAAAAGGAAATTTTATCAAAAATCTTTGTTAACCCTATAGCTCCTCAAACTTACTTTGCAAACTCTCAAGGTTCCCAAGAACTCATTATAAGAGTGGAAATAAGACATCACTCGGGCTCACATAATGGACTTAGATACACACGACCTCAAGTTGACCCTAGACCTCTCCTACCCACACCAAATATGAGACCTTCAAACTCATATCACCGAAGAGCTTTTCAAAATAACCACCCTTCGGGAAGAAGAATTTTTTACAATAACCAAAGGTCTTCGTATCATCAACATATCACCTTCCAAAGGAGATAAAACTCCTACTCAAATCAAAGGCCTAAAAACTCTTGGAGTGGTTGGCTGATAATGCCCAAATTACTAATAATTTTAGATGGTGTTATTGTATTTATTTAATGTTATTCATTTCTCGTGAACTTTGATACTTAATTGCTTGAAGTGCCTTACAGGTTCTTGAAAGAAGACATCTCAAGATAAAAAGAAAAACAAAGGGCTTAAGTTGTTTACTACATATATTGGAAATTAAAATACAAGAAAAGTACAAAATCTCAAGCTGAGAAAAGTCTGCAAGTACGCCGCCACTAGATTAGTAGAACGCCGCACTTCCTCTCAAAGTTTGCATGTACGCCGCCCATATCAGTGGTGCGCCGCACTTCCCATCTGACTATGAAGAATTAATGAAGACATTAATGCTAATACATTGACACCCTAAGTACGCCGCACAAATTATCTTATGCGTCGCACTTCTCCACTAAACATTTATTACCCTCACATTTAATCACCAAGTGCGCCGCACAAATATTTGTGTGCGCCGCACTTTTCACCCATTTTCAGCCTATAAATAGAGGATGAATTTTCACTCTCAATGCATCCCACAAATCCTTCTTCTCTTCATTTCTTAATCATCTCATTAGAAATTCTTCATCCATTCTACCATATAACCAAGACATCATAAACACCACACCCTTTTGAGATTTCAAGAAACAACACGATCAAAAAACGAAGTAAAAATATCATATTAGTATATTGGAAATAATGGAAAATTAATTGTTGAGTCACTTTATGTCACGAACCTTATAGCCTATGAGAGGCTAAATCTCTATGGACTACTCGGTGTGATGTTAAGATAATGAATAAGTGTTTGGTTATGATCAGTGATCTTTTAATCTCAAGCTTTATGATTGCAATCCTGTTAATATCTTATCTCTATTCTGTTTTTGCTTATCAACTTGATTATATAAACATATCGGTATAGGTGAATTCACCGTTTTGAATCGATTGTGGTTTTAAAGATTTCGTCTATTATCTTTATCGTCTGTGCTAGAATTTGGTATGTGCTTAATCCTAACTCATACCATGTTCCATTATAACAGGACTTAAATAACCATAAAACGTACCAAAAATACTTTGTATTTGTTATGTTTTGTTTTTGTATTGTGAAGGTAACGGATATTATTGGAATTCGACAAAATCGAAGCCAAAACGACAATATCGTGCTCAAGAATGGAAAGAGGCGTAAAAGAAAAGATAATCAAGCCAAAAGTCACAAAAAATCAAAGTCAACCACGACAATGTCAAAGTCAAAGGCGGAGCACGTTATCGTAGTAATTGTTATGGGCCATCCCGTTACCAATCTATTGGGTAAGGGTAAGACAATTTTTACTTTTCTGGATAGATTGATAAGGTATTTAACCTTTCAATTTTGAGCAACAATATCCTCTTTTATTATAAACGGACCTAGTCATAGGCCAAACCCCACTTAAAACTTGTTAACAAACCCTACATTGTTATCCCTTTACACCGTTATTCCTTTAAGGACTAACGGTGCAAACATTTATAAAACCTCAAGGACCAAAGATGCACACCACAAGGACTGTGGTTGTAATTAAACATACCACATTGAGGGACTAAACTTGCCCAACCACCAAACATTTACCCTGCAACTCAAAAGTACTGTACATCTCCCTCACTACCCGCCAAAATGAACAAACACTGTTCCCCTTTCTTCTCCCCTTTGTCGACCAACTCCTCTACACACCTCACACCTTATCCCACCTCACAATACAACAAATGACACCTTGGCAATCCTTAGCATTTTCATTCGTCCAAGGATCAGGACAAGAAATCAATGGTGATGATCATATGACTTGGGCTCTACTCAAAATTGATGGCCAAGATTGCCTTTTGAAGGCTCTCACACAACAAGCACACCCGCAGGAGCTCTCACAAAGAAAGCACAAGACCTAGAACCTTCAATAGCTTAGTATAAATAGGACTCATTGTAAGCCCTTGGGCATACTTAGAAGTTTTTTTTCACATAGTTAATTTTCAGCTTATTTTTAGTGTAATATTTTAAATATTGTAATATTTTTTTTATGAATTAATGAAATTTCAAGTTTTAGCTTAAAATCAGTTTTACTCATTTGTGTTCAAAAGTTATCAAGAATCTTGCTTAAGCTTTTATAAGATCTTATTTAAGCATATTATTAATCTGTTTTCATTTAAATATAAAGTATTTAAGACAATTTTACAAAAACACAAAAAAATATCCACCCTCAAATACCACAGCTTAATGGATGATAAGCCAAACTTGGATGGGCTTATGGACAATACTAGCTTGTCTGTTGACAAGCTAGAGCTTGTAGATTAGCTTATTCATAAGCTTGTTTGCCCTGTTTAAGCAAGGGCTTTTGTAAGTTCTATTTTCTTTTAATTATTGCATTTTTAATGTGTAGCATTGCTTATTATTGCTTATTTATGCTTATATTTGCTTATTTATGTTTGCTTATGATGTTTAGTGCTTATTATGCTTGTTTTGTAGTTTAGAGATCATTGGTTTGAGTTTTCTTAAAATCTGTCATTTTAAAGCTTATAAACTAGCACAATCTGTTTTAGCTTATTTGATTGCTTTTTAGTTGTTTAAATATGCTTAATATTGCTTATTAGTCTTGTTAATCATCTGGTCTTTGCAAAGTTTTGGCTTAAATAGCTTCCATCTAGTTAAATTACAAAATTCAGATTAATAAGGGTGTTTGGTTTAACTTGTTTTTGAAGGTCACATAAGGGTCAAAATGATGTTATTCTTTTGGGTCAATTTAGTTTAGCTTAGATTAGTCCTAAAATCTTGTTTGTTTGAGCTTTTTAGTTTAAAAATCTTAAAATCAAGTTTTTTTTTTTTTTCATTTTGGGGGGGGGGGTTAATTGTGTTTGAATCTGTGAGTTTTGGCTGTGAATCATGTTCTTGTTGTTTGATCTTGGCTTATTTGATTTAAGTGTTCATTTTGTGTTTGTGCAAGTGTTAAAAGTGAGTAGAAACCATAAGCTTTAAGTCTGCATTGTTAGTTTGCATTTTGCCAATTTTGTCAATTTTTAACTAAGTGTTGAAAAAAGGAGAAAATGCTTTTTCAAATGCTTTTTGTGGCTTATGCTTTATTTCAAAATGCTTTTTGATTGATGATATAAGTTCTTTGAGGTTTAAATTTGATCTGTTTGTTGGTCTCATATTCATAAGGTTCTGTTTAAGTGCTTATTTTTAAGCTCAAAAGTTGGTTTTGTGAAGATTGCAAAAAAATTTCTAAGTGTTGAATCTGTGTGAATTAGCTTTTTCATTAAGCTTTTTAAGGGCTTATTTGAATTTCAAACTGCTTTTTGATTATTGATATAAGTAGCTTTTTGGCCAAGCTTTTTAGTGGTATACTTGCACAAGCCATATGGTTCTGTTTGCTAGCTTATTTTTATGCTAGAAAAGTCCTTTTGCACTGTTTGCTTAATAGTTTTAGCCAAAAAGCTCATTTGCTTATTTAGCCTTATTTGCTTATTGCATTTGCTTAATTTAGGTTTAGTATAGCTTATTAGGTTAGTTTAAGTCCTTTTTAGCTTATTTCCTTTAGTTTAGAGCTTATTTGAGCTTATTTGCCTTTTAGTGTAAAATTCTAAATGTTTTAAACCTTTTAGTATTACATGTCTTTCTAGTATTATTTTAATTGCTCATTTTGGTTCATAAAAAATTGCTTTTTAGGATATAGCCTTATATCGTCTTAGTTATTTTGAGTTTTCATTTGTTATTAGCTTACAGTTAGCAATTATCTCTTAGTGTAGTTTTAGCTTATTCATGTTACTTAAACAGCTTAATTTTGTGTTATTTGTGGCTGATATAAAAAAGTGGTTTTGTTAAAAGTTGCTTATTTTTAAGGTTCTTTTAACGTTGTAAAAAAATGGCGCATTAGACAAACATTTTGGGAGTTGAGGGAATGTCCCCAGGTGAGCCAGGGCTCGAAACCCGGGACCTCTACCCACTCACAAACGTTTTACACACACACTTCTTACCACTAGCGCCCTTGGGTCTTTTCGTTTTAACTTTGCACCATTCTATATAATTTGTACACGTTTTTGAGGCTCTATTCTTAGAAGCACTTCGCAGTTTTTAGGGCTATATTTTTAGCTTATTTGGTTAAGCTGGCTTAAACTACCTTATTTTTTTGTCTTCGGAACTTTACAAACTTAGGAACTTTCCGGCTATTTTTTAGATTTTCCTCTTAATTGTTTTTAGTATTAAATTGCATTAAATTTTTCGTAGACTTAGGAAAAACCAACCAAAAACAATGATCTCTTGTTCCATTCCAAGCACCAACTTTGAATACCAGACAACGACTTTCCTTTGATTCCATCGTTGGGGGGATAACACGACCGAGAATCATACTTCCGGATTTTCTACCATTGAAGATTTTTGTATTCTTATTATATATTTATATATTTATTATATTTAATATATATAAAGGGTTGAGTTTTCTCATTGTCAATTTTGACGCCGCTGCCAGGGAGAAGTGTATACGATTGTCGTTGCGTTTGACAATTTGTGCTTTGAAGATCCTCCGTGTGAAGTTATTTTGTTTATTTTCATATAAAAAAAACCAAAAATTTAAAAACATTGTCCATAAAAAGAAATAAAATTCACCATCAATATAATACTTTCAACTGAAGTATTATCATTAATAAGTTCCCGAACTAAAGATCAAAAACTTACCTTTTGTGTCACTCGCGAGGTACGGTTCACCTTTGAAAGATAAACAAACTCTAAGAGGGGTATAAGGCGGGTTGTTCCAACGAACTACGACCCTAAAGGAGAAAGGTTTTTAATAGCTTCGCGCTTTCCTACTCCTCCGCTCCTTTGTGTGTTTTTCTCTTTAAAGAGTTACCGAGAAGCGAGTTGATTATTAGGTTTAAGTGTCTTATCTCATTGTCCGTTATTAAAATAAATTGTGAATTCATTGTTGAAAAACCAAAAAAAAAACATAAAAAAAATTAGTATAAATTTTCTTTTTATATTTTAGTGCATGCGTGTAGGTCCTTATAAACAGGATCTCAATGAGCCTTGAACGACTGATAGTCCTTTGAATAAATCCACAAGAAAATCATGTGGAGACAATAAATGTGTATAAAAAATTTTAATTTTGGGGTGGGTGGGGGAACGGGAATATCCATATCTATACCAAGATGAACACAAAAACGGAATACCAAACTGGCTTTACTATCTTTATTTGATTGTGAATACTCAATCAACTCCATAGTTTACAATACTTTATTCTATGTTCCTTTTAAACTTAAGGTCCTAATCGCGTTAAGAGATATTGCTATCTATCTTCCTAGGATTAACGCTAATTGGTCACTATTACTTATATTTACATCAAGACTTAACTGTCTGGTCAAACAGTATTAAACTTTAACACTGTCAGATTAAGTTAATGCTGGCAGACTTAACTTGCTGCTACCAGACTTATATTCTATACTACACAGTATAAACAATTCTATCAGTACTAACTAAACTAACAGACTTAACTATTAATACTACAGTTATTAAGTTGTTTACTACTTTTATCCTAACTATTTGCGCACTCACTCATTCTCAATCTCGTCATTCTAACCGTCAAAAACAACAAGTCAACCCGACTTTTGTTGAACCATTTAATCTTGTGGAACCTATTGAAAATCAAGCTCCTCCCGTAGTTACGATGGACGATAATCGTACTATGACGTAATTGCTCGAAGCACCCACCGAGGGTTACGAGGATGCAATCGTTGTTCCCGAGATCACCGCGGACAACTTTGAGCTTAAGCATGGTTTGCTTACCCTCGTTCAAAACAAACAATTTTTTGGACATGACAAAGAAGACCCTCATGCTCACATCAGTTATTTCAACAAGATCACTTCTACGATGAAGTTCCCGAACGTCCTGAGTACGTCGGTTAAGCTTATGCTTTTCCCATTTTCCCTCGAGGATGCAGCCCGGATTTGGCTTGAAAAAGAACACCCTCGATCGATTCTCACATGGGATGATCTTGTTTCGAAATTCATCAACAAATTCTTCCCTCCTTCTAAAACAATAAATCTTCGAAATGAAATCACGAGATTTCAACAATGATTTGATGAAACTTTTTATGAGGCATGGGACCGATTCAACGATCTTCTTCGGGCATGCCCACATCATGGATTTTCGAAGTTACATCAACTCGATACTTTCTATAATGCTTTGAACTATAATGATTGGTATGTGTTTAATTACACATACCTTTTACCTTTAAAAACGAGCTAAAATAACCAAAAACGGACTTAAAATGC
>BQNB010196877.1:0-11257 GCA_026074375.1 Tanacetum coccineum | reverse complement strand
ATGGTTTGGGCATGATAGTGGTCTAATCGCTACTTAGGCAACACGTAAACAGGAAATGATAACTAAAAACACTTGTGTCCAAAATTTAGAAACAAGCAATGTTTCTCACCTCAAAATAGTAAAATTGAAATCATAAAACATGAGGCTATGAACTCACCTTATAGCGATGAGCAAATGATAATCACGTAAGAGAAAGATGATATACAATCATAGCCGTCACCTAAAGGAATGACGCGTATTAGGACCAAGATATGATATACGAAACCAAAAGCGAAACGCTTAACAACGAGAAGGCATCCATATGTGTTTGTGTCTTAGTTTAAAAAATGGTGTCGTTATGATGACAAAATGTTCATGATTAAAATACGCCACGGTTTACTAAAAGTTACTATTTTAGGAGACTTTCTATTTTAGGAAAGTTCTAAGGTTCAAGATGTTAATACCGTCCCCTATATTATGTTAAATCATATTTTCGAAAATGTTTTATCAATACCTAAACGCCTAACTTTTACATCCGTCTCGACGACTTATCTCAAAAGTTACTATTTTTAGAAGTCTTACACTTTTATATCATTCGACATTCCATAATTACCTTTATGACGTTTCTAATGTTTCCAATCAACGTGCTAATGTTTCTATATGTTTCGCCAATGTTTTAAAACCTCAAAAATGTCCGAAAGTGTCCGAAAACCTTGATTTAATTTCCAATCGGCAACCTCATTTATTATTTTTCCTAAAAGTGTTCCAAAATTCATTTCGCCATAACTTGGCTGTTTTAAATCCGCTTTTAGTGTTCGATATATGAAAACCTATCTATTTGAAACAAGCTTCCTAAAAACTACCTTCTCGATTAATGAAAACATTTTTAAGTCTCACAAAACCTCAAAATAAAATCGGATCAGCAACCATACATTTCACAAACGCTACCAAAAATCACCCAAACTTCGCATTAGTGCCTGTTCTAGCCCTAATCTCTATCCACCAATATTTTGCCATCAAAACCACTATCAATACTAACCTAATCCTAAGATTTAGATTGTTTCAACACTCATGTTCACTCATACTCATAACCAAAACCTTTTGTAAATAAAAAAAATCATAAAACAATACTAGTTTATGTTTTAACTTGTTTATTTTCAAAAAACACAAACACATAAGCCTTGAAACTTGAGAATGATTCAAAAACCATAAAGAAATTACAAGAGATGAAATAGAACACTTACAAAAAGAAGATGAGTCAAGTAACACACAAGATCTAACCTAAAATCCTTAGATCTATAAAAACCCCAAGATGATCTTGTAAAACCCACTTGATAAACCAAACCCTAACTCTTGAAATCTTTAGAAAACTTTGAAAACAAATGATCAAACCCTTGGAACACCCTTAGATATAGTTAGAAATGAGATTCGAATGGATGAATCTTGATAGAAAATCAAAACAATGAATGTTTGTGTGTGTGTTTGTTGTCCGCGGCCAAGAGAGGAGAGAAAAGAGAGATGAGAGGTCTTGGTGTCTTGTTGAAAGAAATGAATAACCTAAGTGAGATATAATAAGCTTTATATAGGGACAAACTATGGTTTAAGATATTTTGTGAAGCAAGTCTTATCAAAATAAGGGATCAAAAGGCTAAGTGACCAACACACACCAAAGGTGTGCGTGGACGCAAGGGAGCCAGGGGGGATAGGAGCCAAATGACCACTTCTTAGAATTAAATCAAAAGCTCATGGTTTAAGTTAGTGGATAAGTGGTCCTTGCTATGCAAGGTGACAAGAATATGTGTAAAAAGGTGTTGGATGCATGGGATAATACTACAAAGATGTCATTATCATGCATGTGTATATAAACATTTGAATTAAAGGTGAAAGATTCTCTAACATTTAATTAAGTGTGTGAGTTTGCATATGATTTAAGGGGAGGGGGAGGGAGACCACGAAAATTTTGACTTCTAAAGCCGACATATACGATAACTAGAGCTTACACAAAAAGATTACGGGTTTCCAGGGTTCCATTTGATCAAAAATGCAAAAAACGTAAATAATACGCTAAACCGTAAAAATAAATATCAGGAGTGAACGTAAACTACGTAACACTTAGAAAAGATAAAATAATGCATGTAATATCTAGACTAAACAAAATCCAATGCCGGAACGCGTCCGATGACATTTTTCAGATTTACGCGGGATAACCTCTCAGTTTTAGGTTAAATTCAAACGTAACGGATAAAATTCAAAATAATGATCGGAACAGTTTAAAATCTTGACCTAAAATTTATGGGGTGTGACATCCTTTCCCTGTTAAAAAATCTTTGTCCTAAAAGCTTAAGACGTTGATTCAGACGTAGGTTTAGATTTAGCGAAGAGATAAGGGTATTTCTTCTTCATTTGGTCTTCGCGTTCCCAAGTGAATTCAGGACCTCGACTTGAATTCCAACGCACCTTAACAATAGGGATACAACTTTGTTTCAATTGCTTCACTTCGCGGTCCATGATCTCGATCGGTTCCTCGATAAAGTTAAGCTTATCGTCGATCTGAATTTCATCTAATAAAATAGCAAGCGGTTCGTCGGCGTAACACTTCTTCAAATTAGAAACATGAAAAGCGCTATGAACACGACTTAATTGATCTAGGAGTTCAAGTCTGTAAGCAACCGTGTGGAAAACTAGAATGGGGTTGAATAGTTTACCGCTTTTTAATATAAGATTTTAAAGTGTTTGTAAAAATTCTAAATTCGACTTTATGTGAATTCAACACTTGCACAATATGAACAATATACTTATCTAAACAATTAATAGGATAATATGAGAAAATAATGTAAGACAAAAGATAAGAGTAAGAACAATCAAACCACAACGCGAGGATTTATAGTGGTTCAGCAACGAAACACCTCTTCGTTCTACTCCACTCCTCGAGCACCTAACTCGAGAGTTTTCTTCACTATATCAACAAACTCTCTTATGGCGGAGAAAACCTTACACAACTTTTGCTTATCTTGATTTCCGACACTAAGCTAGATGTCGAGTTCTAATCTTAGCTAGAACCAATCTACCACAACTTCACAACTTCACTACACAACTTTGCTTCACGACTTGATCACGACTACACAACTTCTTCACACCTTAGTTTTCTTCACACCACTACTTCACCAAGCCACTACTATAATCACACCTAACTAACACTACTAGGAAAGATCACCAAGATCCAACTATACTTACAACAATCACCAAGATCTAACAACTACACAACTTTACAAGATTTACAAATGATTTACAAGTTATGATATGGATGCAATAAGATTGCAACAACACACAAAGGTGTAATACTTCTTCACTTGATGGTAGGAAGTATTCTTCTCTTGCACTTGAGGATTTGAGCTTGGATCACTTGGAAACAAAGCTTTATGATTAAATGATCAAAGGATTTTAATGAGATGTGTGGGCTATTTTTGATCAGAAAGAATGAGTGCAAAAGGTAAGAAAATAGTGGGGAATAGTCCAGTATTTATAGGACATTCTGGAGGAGCGTCTACCTATGGGCGGTCCCCTTAAATAGGTGGGCGGTCCCCTTAAAGATAAGGGGGCCGCCCGTGTATTTAAGGGGGCCGCCCTAGACTAGGCGCTCCCTAGTTTGTCCTTTTGTGTAGGGGGGATTTTCTAGAACTTTCTAGCCATTTTAGGTCTGAAAATTTGAATTTTAAAATGTTTATTTTGAATAAAACATTTCTTTTAATTGTAGAAAATGTTTATTTTGAATAAAAACATTTTCTTTTAATTTGTAGAAAAAGTTTTGTAATGTTTATAAAAATGTTTACACATTTTTAAAAAGTGTGAGGTTTAAAAAAAAAATTCCATTGATCATAAAAAAAAAAAGTGGCCCCCCAAATTAAGCATTGTTATTTATCATATTACCTTATACGGTATATAATTTTCGAAAAAGACATTTACTACAAATTACTTGTTTACGTTTTTAATTTTACATGAAATTGATTTTTAAATTTGTGATTATCAAAACTTCAAGAAGTGAAAAATATTAATAATGTTTGTTTAAGGCATTATTTATATCACCACTCATCCTGCATCAACTATTTGCTACTGACGAGAGAATGGTGAACCGAGTCCTTACCAAAAACCGTGAGTAGTCAAAGAATTGTACATGTAGAAGAATGGCTATTATTGAAGAGAAGGTTTCACTTGCAAGAACCAGACTTGGTCCTCTAGATAGATTACCACAGCAGGAAAGAAGGCAATAAAGAGCAAGTGGGTCATTATGTTATTAAAGAAAACAATGATGGTCAAGAAAAGGTACAAGCCTAGATTGGTAGTTACGGTATTCTAACAGAAACAGGGGAAGACCTACAATGTCTGATCTTCTCATTAGTTGTGAAAATGACTACTATTATGTTAGTCTAGAGTAGATACTGCAGATAACTGCATCTAGAGCAATTAGATGTCAAGACAGCCTTCTTACATGGTGACCTTGATGAAGACATCTACATGCCATAACCAGAGGGTTTTCAGTCAGCTGGGAAAGAAGAAAACCTCGTGTGCAAGTTGAAGAAAAGTCTGGTTAGCATATTAAAGTAAATCGCATTGATTACAATTGTAATTGTAAAACTTGACTAAGTTTTAAGCAGAGGGAGAGAGGTGGATAACAAGAGATACTGTTAATGCGACCGTTGTTACTAAAACTTAACGAACAAGTCTTGGTGTCTTTTTAATAAATTAAAGTTAATATGTTGTTGACCACTGTAAGTAGCATGCTCTGTCAGGCAAATTGATCAAGAAGCTCAAGAGACAGTTGTCTCAAGAATTTGAGATGAAGGATTTAGGCCCTGCAAAGCAGATTCTAGGCATGAGCATCATCAGAGATAAAACAAAGGGTACTCTAAGGCTATCCCAAGAGAAATACATAGGGAAGGTTTTAGAGAAGTTTAATATGAAGGATGCAGAGGCTAGATGTCAGCCTTTGGGAGACCATTTTAAGCTCAGTAAGAAACAAGCACCTAAGACGGAGGCTTCTAGACGAAGAATGGCTAAGGTTCCTTATGCTTCAGCAGTTGGCAGTGTGATGTACACTATGGTGTGTACAAGGCCAGATATAGCTCATGCAGTGGGAGTTGTTAGCAGATTCATGTCTAACCCAGGAAGGGAGCATTGGGAAGCTGTCAAGTGGTTGTTACGCTACTTGAAAGGTACTTCGAAGGCTACTCTCTGTTTCAGTAGAAAAGAGGTTGTTTTAGAAGGATTCTCCGATTCAGACTATGGAGGTAGCTTAGATTCGGGTAAGAGTACTACGGGTTATGTTTTCACAGTGGGTGGTACAGCAGTTAGTTGGATGTCTAGAATTCAGAAGTGTGTCGCTATGTCAACTATAGAAGCCGAGTATATGGCTATTGCAGAGGCTGGCAAAGAGTTGGTATGGTTGAAGAATTTTCTTAAAGAGTTAGACAGAGCCCAAACAGAGTGTGTTCTGTTTTGTGATAACCAAAGTGCAATTCATCTCGCGAAGAATCCGGTGTTTCACGGTCGAACGAAACATATCAAGATAAGATATCACTATATCTGAGAATTGGTAAGTGAAGGGGCGTTATATTTGAAGAAGATTCTTGAAGCAAAGAACCCTACACATATGCTCACCAAGGTGGTGACGACAGAGAAGTTGAAGCTTTGTGCAGCTTCAACTGGCCTCCGAGATAACTGATGAACGGAGGTTGGTGTCTTACCAGAGAGAGAGGTTATTCCCAGTTTGATGATGTTAGTTTAGGATACCTTGTATCGAAAGTCTCCTAGCCCTGTGTTTGGTTAGTGCAGTGTGTTCCCTATGTTCAGCAGTACATGAAGGTTAGAGCAATAGCATTGTTATTTCCAGTTTGATGATGTTAGTTCAAGATACCTTATATCGAAAGTCTCCTAGCCTTGTGTTTGGTTAGTGCAGCGTGTTCCCTATGTTCGGCGGTACATGAAGGTTAGAGCAGTAGCATTGTTAAAGGGAAGGTGGTTTGAAGTTTACAGAGATTACTTGAGACGAAGAGCAGTGAAGTGATCAGCCTTCAAGTGGGAGATTGTTGAGATGTGAAGGCTTATATCCCGCATTGGTAGAATGAGTAAAGTGGATTAGGGTCTCACACTTATAAATACCCCTCATTGTAATTGTAAACTTGTATCTCTTGTGTGTGTGTGTGTACCACAATAATAAAATCTCTCTGGTTTGACCCCGTGGACTGCTACGACTACCTAAGTCGTAGATACCACGTTATATCTCGTGTTCTTTACTTTTCGCAAGCGTTGTTTGTATTCTTTGTTTGTTCAAGTGGTGTGTGGAGGTGCGATATACCCTAACAAATACATCCGCCCTTGTATACACCATAAACATAACTCCCCTATGATGTCAAACACACGCTATATTTACACAAGAAGAATTAATGTAATGCTAGTCTGAAATTAACACAACGTACCAAATCATTTCTAAACTTGTTTAGACTATGTGTAATGAAGCAAAGGTAGACTCGTTCTATGCCTTGTTGGCACCATGCAAGAAGTGTTCTCCCTTTTACAGCCTCCGTCACTGACGTGTCCGATACCAAGAAAAAGAAACCGGTCTTAAATAGTACTACACCAAGGAGTTGTGTGTTGACTTGGGTTGGCCAAGGCTCACCCAAAAATTTTATTAGAGACTATGGATTCTATGCTGCTAATGTTAGTTGATCCACTAAATGATAATTTAGCCCACTCAAATTTCAAAACCGATAAAAGCTAACACTGTAATAGAGATATGAAAGCTCGATGCACATTATGCGGGACGACATTGTTTCAGAGTTAATGCGGTCGTTTTGTTAGTGTCTCGGTGTCGTTTTGTTCTTAATGACGTTGTATGAGGTATCAATTATATAAAACTTTTAATAAGTTTATCATAGTAGATACTTACACTCTAATAAGTAATCAACTGAGTTAATAGCGGCAGAAAAGATCGAGTATAAACAATTATAAAATATTAAGCTTACGTAGCAGTAACTCTTAGAAATAAAACAATAATCTTGACAAAATAAAATGCCTTAGAAGCTCATGAAAAAATACATCCAAACTGATCTTAAACAAGGAGTGTACAACAGCGCAGAACTACTAGATATTCTTAACATGATGAAATTTGTTATGTGGTCTAATTATAATTCCAAGGTAAATATCATCATCAATCAATATAAAAAGAAAATCCAGTGATGAACTTAAACAGTTGGGCTCGCATTTACCAGAAGAGCCTAGTTAGAAGTTAGAAACCATATCTTGAGGGTTGATACCAATTAAGCCCAGTAAACCAAATAAGGTCAAATAACATATTTAATATTTTGTGCACACGAAATTAAATCGTCACGAGACGTTCATACTCGTGCGTTGCATCGGACTTGTTTTTTGGGAAAAATTAAATTTTTAGAAATTATGTTAGCAACTATTTGACGGAATATAGAATAATGCTTACACGATGTTTTTAACATTAATTAAGAGTTATAAAGAATTCAATTTATCAATATATGTGGTAACAAATATCTAAGGTATTAGGTATTTGATGTTATTAATTAATGTTAAGCGGATATGGGTTTTTCAAACTAATGTTTAACCGATAATAACAATTCGATCATATAAACATTTTAGAAATAAAAAAATAAGCATGCGATCATATAAGAAAAATGCAGTAGTCTCTTTTTTTGCTTGCAAATTACTCTGAGGGAATTTTGAGTAATTTTGCTATTTCAGAATTAGATTACTAATTCAACATTTATGATAAAAACCATCTTACGAAAGTTAATCGTGGCATAAAAAAATAACAACAAAAGTATTATTTTCCAGACATATTTTAAAACAAAAACGATATTGCTAAATAAGATATATAGAACACATAACTTTTACTATTAATTCAAAAATAGCCCAAATATTTCGGAATACATGTTTGCATGCATATACGTACATGATGGTTCGACCATCTATTTAGCTTTCCAAGTGTCACTAAGCATTTGAATCCTTAAACTTGATCCTTCACGTTTGTTTAAATTGGTCTTTATTGATGCATGCACTTGCATATTCATTTCACATTCCAGTCTCAGTCAGTTGATACTTGAAGATGGCTTTTGACATGAGAGATGCTAAGGTTTTTGATATTCATCATCTAAAGAACTAACTTAGGTGTTGCTCCTGTTTAAACACATTTTGTTTTAATTAAAATCAAGTGTTTAGTAAAAAAAGGCATAAATCAAATAAAGAGATCATAGAAATAGGTTCATTATTACTTACTTTCTTGACCTCCTAATTTTTCGACAGCATGAATAAATCGGAGATGGAGTTCAGGTGTCCACCGGAGCCTAGGGTTTTTGGAACGAACATAGGGTCGTGTATATAGGCATAAGTTTAATCATAAATTAGTTTTGCAACTTTACAACTTCGTAGGTTAGATACCGGGAGTTACATATTAGGATTAAATACCGGGAGTTACATTAAAATTTAATAGAGGATTAAATTCCGGATTTACATAAGTTATAATGGTTTCGTACATTTTCCGAAGCTTGGTTTACAACGTTTAAGCATTGAGCAGATCATTTACTCAATTGGATTTGTACCATATTCAAAGCCTGGGTTACACATCTTGAAGCCTCCGTACAATAAATATTTGTATTCAATCTTTTAAGTATAATAGATTCTTCAAATAGCCTAAGTTTAAAGATTTTCAAACAAATAAGCCAAAATGACTTTAATTATGTTTACAATATATAAATCCTCAGGGCCCCAATATATATTGGCATAATTGTTTAGTGGCTAATTATGCATTTCAACATGTTGATATTCCATTTGTACATTATAGTAAGTTCATGTGACGATTACAAGTGTGAATATTTTTTTCTATCATGCATCTTAAAAGAGACATGCATTATTGATGGTTTAGGGATCCCAGTTACATGTTTTCGTTATCATTTAAATGACTATTGAAAAAAAGTTAGTACAATACTTGATAATATTTTGTAATCTAGAATATCACTACGTAGCTCATACGACCGAAGGCTCATTGGCTCATCGATATGTGAGTGATCCTCAACCTAGAGGTTGTGGGTTCAAGTTTCGTCAGAGACAAGTGAAATAAAAGTCATGAGATATGTAATGTAGGTTGTAAAAAATTGTCGTTCTAAAAAAAAATACTTAGCTCATACGAAACATGCTATATGTATTTTTCTTTGATTTTCAACGTCTAACTTACATTGAATTAAATAAAACCCTTACAAACTGAATCTTGCATAAATAAGTAATGTTGTCTATTTATATACACTCATCTTGTAATTTAAAATTAGAATACTTAATTGTGTTATTTATATTCGATGCATCTTGATTAACCAAAAAAAATTGCATTGATTGAAAGCAAACTTGAATAGCTAGGCTTTGATGTAGGACACAAATAATAAAAAAAGAAATAAAAAAGTTGTACCATAATTTTAAATTTGGTGGAGGTAGTCAATATCATCACAAATTCACAACAGATATAAAATTTAAAATTGTATTATCATTTTATTTTCAGCTAGAATCTCACAACTCGTTTTTATGGGCTTTTTCTTCTACAGCTAGATAGAAAAACAAAATCAAATCGCCTTTAATTGTGACTTTTTTTGGTCAAATGAAATACTACATTTTGAAATCAAACTCTCCTTATTAATTTAATAAAAAGATTCAATAATAATTTTGGATTTTAATCTTATTTTATAAAAGATTAGTGATCTATGTACCTTGCACTTAGAAAAAGCGATATGAAAAAGTAATTTGGTTTAATTTGGAAGCATCATACAAGAAGAGCACAATTTGATTTTGGAGTCTCATTTTGTTTTTTTGTTGTCTTATCATATCAATACTTTTACTAAAGTTCTAATTCGTTTCATGTGGTCTTTAAAAAAATTTGTCCCAGAGTAGTTATTTGTCACACTTATATTTTTTAGTAAATTATTTACATGTGGTCTTTCCATACATAAACAATTTCTTTCAAAGGATTTTTACTTACTTTCAAAGCATTTCTACTGAAATGTAGGGGTGTTAGTCGGGTTCGGGTGAATTCGGTTTGAGGCTAATAAAAAATACCCGAACCCGACCCTATTTAAAACTCGGTTAGACGGGTTCAGATCAAATCAGGTCGGGTCAATTCGGGTTCGAGTCAACCCGAATATAAGTAAAATGATTAAAAACATTGCTTACTTCAATATGTTTACTAGGATCTAGTGAGAAGAATTTTTAAAATGAGAAAAGTGAGAAAATTTGTAGCCACATATTATAAATAAGAAAGGAGAAATAAATGGAAGTTGCATCTATTTTTGTGTATGCATCTAAAACTTGTGATTATGGTTATTTTTTCATTCTTCTCATCTAATTATATTTCTCATTTGATCCTAAAAGCATCACTATGGTGGTTTATGAATAGGTCTAAAACATCTTGAAGAGGTTCATGAATTTGTAAACCATAGTGAGAAAGCATTTCAATCCTATGTGGAATGAAAAGGTCTAAGATCTTGAAGAGGTGTAAACTATTTTTTATTTCTTTTTTATTTTTCTTTTTGTAAATGTTGGTTGTATTTTATGATATAAAAGCTTTATGAATAGGTTTATCCATAGTAGAAATAAGTTTATAACATGCAAAACTTTATAATTTAATGATGCATTAATTGTATAAACCTCTTAAAGGGTTCATCATAGTGGATGCCCTAACTCATGTTTACTATGCAAAAGTGTTAGTCGTCGGGTTGGTCGGGTTCAGGTCAATTAGGCTCGAGGCTACAAAAATACATACCCAAAACCCGACCCTAAATAGAACTCGAGTTGGCCCAAACTGACCTGAATAAGATTATCGACTCGACTGACCCGACCCAAATAAGCTTATTCGGGTTCGGGCCGAGTCGGGTTTATTTTACACCTGAAATGTATCGTTATCAATGCCAACCATAATAATGTGTTCTTCTGAACAAATGTTAAGACACAAATAATTTCTCTTTATTATTATTTTGTTTTTCGATCTCAGGTTGAGTATTTTCCAGTCTTGTACATTTCTTGATCACTAAAGAAAATAAAAGGAGATAATCAATCCAACGAAATTCTATTAAGTTGCAACTTTTCAGTATATGCAAATGAATCCAACACGATGAAATGCAAACACTAAACCAACCGGTTGATCATGGGTTGCCTTCGTGTTAACGCGAAGCTAACACTCATTTGCATACCATAGACCGGAAACTTTATTCCACACTAC
>BQNB010196875.1:0-11257 GCA_026074375.1 Tanacetum coccineum | reverse complement strand
CTAAAGTAAACGAGCTCACGCAACCTCCACCAATGCCATCTATATCTATGTTTATATCATGTAAACATCCTAATATGCCTAGTCTATATCTTAATATCATCTTTACCAAGTACATTATCCATTTAACGTACCATTTACAACGTTATATCAAAATAAACTTTATCCGTTAACGTTTATATCAAAACCTTAATTATATGTAATGTATACATATAAAATGAGTATGCAAGCCTTCAAGAATGTGTACAAGTGTATAATGCACAACATTTGAACATCTTTTCCCTCCTAAATCAAGTTACAACTTTCTAAAGCTCAATGTACAAGTCAACAATGCAAGAAAACCAAATTAGGTCATTTTACCTCCTAAATCACTTTAGTTTCTTACTACCAACTTAACACAAGGTAAAAACACTTAATGCATGACTTCTAAACCCTAAACCTAAACCCTAAGTCATTCTAAAACCCTAATCCAAAATCCTAAACGAAACCCTAAAACCCTAATTTCACTTTAAACCTAAAACTAAACCCTAAACCTTAATCCTAAACCTTAAACCTTAATCATAAACCTTAAACCTTAATCCTAAACCCTAATCCTAACACTAACCTTAATCCTAAACCCTAAACTATCCTTAATCCTAACCCTAATCCACGAATTAAAACCCTAAATCCTAAGCCGAAACCCTAAACCACCCGTCACCCTTTTTCTTTCATTTTAACCCATTTTTATCAAACAAGCACCTCAAGCACCTCTATGACTAACCTACTACCACCCCAAGCACCTTACAAGCACCTCCATCACCTCCTTGTAAGCTACTTTCACTCTAAACACCTCTTTGTCACCTCTTGGTACCTGAAACCACCTCCACACCCTTCCACCTTTCATAGCTACCTTCCTAGCCTCCCATACTCATCAATAGCCTTCCTTAGTCACTACTCTACAGCCCTTGATCCCTATTTCAAGTATTCTTGGCCTTCAAGGTGTAAAACTTGGGCACTAAGGGTCATATAAGCCCTATATAACCCGAAACACACACACCACTTCAAATACACCTCAAAAAACTCATCACCACTCAAATGGAGTTCTAACTCAGACCAAGGAGGATCAAGTGAAGTCCCTAAGATCATAATAGAAGCCAATAATCAAGAGAAGGAAGCCCTTGAAGTTGTTTCTAGGCGTACGAACCCAAAAACCCCATTTCGACTCATTTTAGCTCAAGTAAGCTCAAAATCTTGTTCAATAAGCTCATAATCTGTTTTAGAATGTTTATAATACTCTTAAAATCATATATAAACTCTTGTTTGAAGCCTTGAATCCTCAAACCCATGTGTTTTTGACTAAAACCCTAAAAACGACCCGTTTTGATTTTCTAGCTAACGAATCCTTTTTCTAAACTTTTGTTATTGTTATGTTAGAAACTTCTTTATTTTAGCTTTATCTATAATAAGCTATACCTGAAATTTTATCATTGGAACCTAAAAATAAGCTTGCATGGGCTTTTTGACTCTATTTGCAAATATTTTTCATGCATAGGGGGTATATGTCTTAACTTTTTAATTTTATAACTAGAGGGGCTGAAATGTCATTATTCCAAAGTTATAACTATAAGGACTTATCTTGCCAAGTTCTAAAGTTAAAGGTTTAATATTTATAAACTTATTATATAAATGAATAAACTTGTAAAAGTTTATAAACCAAGGGTAAATATTGCCATTTTGCAAACTTAAAAATATAAATATAATATTTTTATATAAATTATAAAAATATATATTAATATTATAAGACTTGATTTTATTAAAACCCGACACATCAATCATTGTTATCAGCGATCGTGCTGTATAACAAATTACGTTATCTATTTAAAAAACGGTAATTTATCATCGACTAACTTTTGAAGAAACTAAAATTTTTATCATATCACGTTACTCGGGAATTTCATGTGAGGGGTTTCATTTGGGTATTTATTTTGACGAGTTTGCTGGGTTTACGATTTAAAGTGCCATGACTCCTCAAACGATACTACATGGGCTCTGGATTATGATAGCCCAAACAGTGATACAATTTTTCCATAAATTAATAAATCAAAAGTAATACGTTAAACTTTATGAAGTTTTGAAACATAAACCATCCACATAAGACCTTGCATATACTTAGGTTGCGTGACGGAGGCCGTTACTTTCACTTTGATATCTTCTTGCCATCAATTAGATTTTCTGTTAAGGGGAGTTCATAGCTCATTTTAAATCTTCTAAATGTTCATAAAACCCGAAGGGGGATACATGCTATAAACATTGGAATTCGAGTGTTTTTTTCCAACTGTATGCTTCTCCCTGATATATTATTGCCTAAGTCCTTACTTTTTCCATTAAGACCCCACTATCATGAACCGTTAATTACTTTTCGGAGTAAGCGCGAATGCTGTGAATAGATCTATTTGGGACTGAAACTCCCCGTTGGTGTTTTCCTTATAACTTCTGGTAACTAAAACGCACTTCATTTGAATCAACTATGCGGGTGTTGGCAAAAGGCACCGTTGGGGCAACTTCTAGGAAATTATTGATTATCTCAAGTCTCGGTATCATGAGTTAGGGGCAATAATACTTTTTCTATAATAAATTGTACTCATTGGCATTATTTACACTTATGGGTGTATAACATCACGTAAAAAAAACTTCACTGTTATGTGGACTTGTATTCAAAACTATTTAAACATTTAAACCTATAAATTTCACTCAACCTTTGTGTTGATCTTTTTAGCATGTTTATCTCAGGTAATTGAGCATCACTGCAGTATTGCAAGCCATCAGGCCACGAAGACCGAACTTTTCATCATGGGGCTTAGTTTCTATGACACCCGGCGATCAATTGACTGAGCCTCTTGTAATTATTGATTATCTCAAGGTCTCGGTGTCATGAGCTTAGGGCAATAATACTGTTTTCTATAATAATTGTACTCAAATTGTTTAACATAAACCTATGAATTTCACTCAACCTTTGTGTTGACTTTTTAGTATGTTCATCTCAGGTAACTGAGCATCTTATGGCACGAAGTGGCATGGACTTGAAGATGGCTAAACTGTTATCATTCAAACTTTATGTTTTCATGTAAATTTTGGGACCTCTGTTTGTAAAAACTCTGATGAAATAATAAATGATAACTTATCTTTTAAAAACGTCTCTTTTGAGTCATTTTCTATGATTTTGACTGTTATACTATGAAATAATACCCCAGATTAGCTTCCGCTGTTATATGTTAAAAATAGGGGTGTTAAAGATTGGTATCAAGATTCACGGTTATAAAAACAAGGTTGAAACCTTAACCATAAATACTTTCCTTTTTCCATCCAAGAAAGTCCTCCGTCCCACTACATCTTCCAGAATAGTATGTAAAGTACATAAGTATTATACTATTATATAAATAACTTATGTTATTTGCCACTGGGTTGTTAACAGGGTGATGTCTTCTCCCAGCCACCCTACTTCCAATATTAAGGATGCTTTTTCCTCTAACTTTTTGGATTGTATCTCGGCTTCACCAAACTATGTCCTAGCTTCACAAGCAAAATCTTATTCTAGCTCTTTCAATAATTCATTTGGTTTAGTTCCAATAGCTTCACCAACTCTTTTACTTTTTCATGATGACCCCTATATAAAGGTCATGCATGCATACTATGCTAAAGAATCACCTATTCCACCACCAACTATTGTGCCTCCATCTTCAATGCTATCTCCAATGTTTAATCCTCAAGAATTCTTTCTTCCTGAGGAATTATTGCCACTTAAGAAATGAGGTCATGACTGATCATCCTCCTCTACTTCTGCCCTACCTCAAACATTTGAGATAGGAGAAAGCTCTCGTAAGACAAGTCTGGAATTTCACGAGGAGCAAATTGAGGAAATTTTAAATCACCTAGATAAACTCTTTCTCGACCGCATTCAGCACATAAAAGACAAAATAGAAGGTCTCTCTTGGAAAAGGTCGGGTGATCATACAACAAGATTTTGACAATCTGGAAGCTGAACTCCAAAAGGCTCATGCTCAAATTGCTAAACTCCAAAGAAAGCAATTGGGAAATAACAGCAAGATTTCTCTGGCTCGCTTCAGGATTGCTAATCTAGAACAAATCATCGAAGATATCCAAGTTCGTCACCAAGCAGATAAGGAAATTCTTCTGAATGCAATCTAAGAACACAAGAACAACTAGGAAGGACCATCAGACTACTAGATTAGATACTAGTTATAGCTTTTGATAGAACCTAGCCACGGGATGTGTGGTATAAATAACAACACTTGTCAAATTTTGACTATGTACAGTACAAAGGCAAGTTGTTCATGATATAATATAATGGTGATCCCGTTGTACTTCATTATTTCATATTCATCAGTGTCCTATATTACATCTCCGTCTTCATTATTATGAATCTTACCGTGACCCCAGAAAATAAACTAATAAGTTAGATGCTTGTTAGAATTCATATCAAATAAGTATCTATGATATCACTATTGTGACAATTTTATTTTTGAACCTTAAGCATTTTAAGGAAAGAATTATGATATCATTCTTATTACGTGTTGTCTTATGTTGATAGAATGCCTCCCAAAAGGACATCAACAATCTGAAGAACCAGTCATGACTCAGGCTGCCATCAAGAAATTAGTTGCTGATAGTGTTTCCGCAGCTCTAGAAGCACAAGACGCTAACATGGCGAAATACTATAATACCACCAGACAAGAAAAGCTCCTGTAGCAAGAACATGTAGCTACAAAGAGTTCATGAGCTACCAACCTATCAACTTCAAAGGTACGGAAGGCACTATTAACCCTTATCCGCTGGTTTAAGCAAACTGAATCAGTGTTTTCCCGTAGCAACTGTACCGAAGACTGCAAGGTGAAGTTTGCTACTGGTACTTTATCTGAAGAAGCTCTATCCTGGTGAATTCTTAGCCTCACCTATAGGATAGAAGAAGCCTTACAAGATACCATGGTTAATCAAGAAGCTATTGATAAGAAGTATTGTCCCCGAACTGAGGTCTAGAAGATGGAAGACGAATTTTACCATCTGACTGTAAAGGGGAACGACCTCAAGACATATGCGAGAAGATTCCAGGAATTGGCAACCTTGTGTCCCACTATGGTGCTAGATTCTAAAAAAATGATAGAAGTTTTCATCGGGGGATTGCCTCGAAGTATTAAAAGGAATGTTACCGCCTCTAAACCTCAAACTCTAGAGGAAGCCATTAACATAGCCCAGAGGCTAATGGATCAGGTAACAAAGCACACACCGGTGTAAGTATCAAGTGATCACAAACAAAAATTTGGTGATAGAAGAACTTTCAACAACAACAACTACCGTAACACCAACACCAACAACTGCTACAATAATCACCAACCACAACAGAACAGAAGACAAGAAACCTTCAAGGCTTATGCTGCCACCCCAACTAAAAACAATAGGTATACTAAAAACTACCCCTTGTGTAAGAAATGCACTCTGCATCACATAGGACCTTGCACTGTCAAGTGTAATACTTGCAACAAGGTGGGCCATCTGACTAAGAACTGCAGAAACAAAGGGCCAGCCACTAGAAGTAATCTGCTACCAGTGACAGTTACTTGTCATGCCTGTGGAGAGAAAGGGCATTATGCAAATCAGTGCCAAAAGATCACCAACAATAATGCCTAGGGAAGAGCCTACATGCTGAGGGATAGGAATGCTTACCAAGACCCGAACGTAGTCACAGTATGTTTCCTTCCTAAACCAACATCTAGCATAGTATTATTAGAATCTGGAGCGATAAAAAGCTTCGTATCCATATCTCTTGCCTCTATGTTAAATATTCCACCCATTATAATAGATACCTTTTACGATATCGAAATGGCTGACGGAAACCTAGTAAGCACCATTTTTCCAAGGTTGCACCCTGACTTTGTTAAACCAACCTTTCGAAATTGATCTTATGCCGATTAAACTCGGTAGTTTCGACGTCGTCATTGGTATGGATTGGTTATCTGTGATGAGAAAGTCATCCACATCCCAATCAACGGTGAAACTTTGATCATCCGAGGTAATCAAAGTAAAACCCGACTAAGTCTCATATCCTGTATAAAAACCAAAAGATATATATATATCCCGAGGTTGTTAAGTTTTCGTAATCCAAGTAATGGAAAAGAAGTCAGACGAGAAAAGACTAAAAGATATCCCAGTGGTCAGAGAATTCCCAGAAGTTTTTCTTGAAGATCTACCTGGCCTTCCCTCCGTTCGCCAAGTAAAATTCCAAATCAATTTAATTCCAGGACCAGCACCTGTAGCCCGAGCACCTTATAGATTAGGTCCTTCAAAAATGTAGGAACTATCTAACCAACTTCAAGAGTTATCAAATCGAGGTTTTATCTGACCAAGTACTTCGCCTTGGGGAGCTACTGTCTTGTTTGTCAAAAAGAAAGATGGATCTTTCAGAATGTGTATCGATTACCAGGAATTGAATAACTTACCATAAAGAATCGTTACCCATTACCCAGGATTGATGACTTATTTGACCAACTTCAAGGTTTGAGTGTCTACTCGAAGATTAACTTAAGATCAAGCTATCATCAGCTAAGAGTAAGGGATGAAGATATTCCCAAGACTGCTTTCAAAACAAGATACAGACATTATGAATTTCAAGTTATGCCATTTGGTTTAACTAAACGCACCTGGCTGTATTCAATGGGATCACATGAACCCCTGTTTGCCAACAAAATAGGAAAAAAATTGTGATAGTGTTCATCGATGATATTCTTATCTACTCCCATAACAAAGAAGAGCACGCAAATCATCTGAGAATAATCCTAGAATTACTCAAGAAAGAGAAGTTGTATGCCAAGTTCTCCAAGTGTGATTTATGGATTCGTATCGTGCAATTTCTTAAGCACTTAATTGATAGTAAGGACTTCATGTTGACCCCGCCAAGATTGAAGCAGTTAAGAATTGGACATCTCCTACTACACCCACTGTTAGCCTTAAAATATGGTGACAAACACAGAATTACATTAGTTTATTTATAGCGTGTCACATAGGGACTAATAATGACTAGTTACGATAGTTATGTGGCACTAGGACTATAAATACCCCCTCCATACTTCCATGGAGGGGTGAAGCTCACTTTTGTAAGGTGAAAGTGTGTGTGTTTTCTCTTAAGCACACACCTCTTCCCATCTCATATCTTTTCTCTCTACTATAATGAATAAACATCTCTTTCACTTAACCATCCCTCCGGATCTCATGTTCTAAGGGTCCACAATCAATTCTATCAATTGGCACCAGAGCATAGGGGGGATTCGTGTTGTTAATCCTTGATTCGTGTGGTTAATAAGCTCAAATTTTTGTGGCTTATTTTGTGGAAAAAGGCCACGGCTCAAAAATTTTGAGCTTATTTGGTTGTTAATCTTGTTCTTTCCTTAATCTACATGTCAAACAGGTTAGATTGCTACCACACCATTGTCTTACACAATCTTCTAGATCGAAATATAGTCTAAAAAGGTATGCTATTTTGGTGATCTTGGAGCGGGGTTTTGTGTTCGTAATTTAATGATCCAAAAGAAAAAATTCGTTTTAGTCTAAGTTATAAATCATCTCCTATCAACTTAGTTATAAGCTTCTAAAGCTTATTTGCGTGGTCAAATAGTCATATTTGATTGAAAATTCTAATTCGAGCTTAATGTTCATGGTGGCGGGTTGATGTATTAAAATTAATTTCTAGTGTCAGTTTGACCATAGTATGGACAAGATCCGTGTTTTAAGGAAAAAATAGGTGGCGGTTTGACCAGGTCAATGACGATTTGATTATAATAATCAATTTTATTAGCCGGCGAGTTGCCATTCTACACGGCGAGTTGCCATATTACACGGCGGTTTGCTTAGGTACACGGCGAGTTGATTATTTTAATGAGCAAAAAGAAATGTTACTCTGCCCAATTTAAAAATCCATGGCGGGTTGACAAAGTTTCTAGGTGGCGGTTTGCCCTAGACGGCGGTTTTCCTTAGACGGCGGTTTACCTTGGTGGCGGTTTGATATTAACTACAGTCGGCGGGTTGGTTAAAGACAACGGCGATATGATTATTATAATTAGGCAGCGGTTTGGTCTAATATAGGCGGCGGTTTGATATCAAACTGGTCGATCCGCGCATCAGGTGGGCATGTGACCAACTTTGGGCATGTGACCATATTTGGGAATATTATAATCAAAACAAGGACAACAAACAAACACCACAATCAACCATAACAACATACCACACAAACAACAACTTAATCCCAAAACGATCCTGAAAAGATTCACTTAAACGACAAAAAGGCTAGAGACTTGGATAATGATGACAAGTGATCACGAAGTTGGTTTGGTATCCCTTATTTACAATTGAAGTTAAATTTCACAAAGGAGTCTACTTATTTCATTAAAAAAAAAAAAAAAAAAAATAAAAAAATCATCGATGACAATCTTCTAAATTCTATCGTTGATGATTGCTTGAACGTAACAGTTATGATTAATACTTGGTTTATCTATTACTAGAGTCAGTTGGCATGAAGGATGAAGACCAGAATACGATCACTTAAAGGAGTTACATTTATAGTGCTATAGTGTCACACGCATATGTCTGTGTGGATATTTCAAGAGTTGTTTGTAACTTTCTTATACTTTTGATGATATAAGGTACTTAGAGAATCTCTTCTTCACCGTTCTTCAATCAACAATAGTGCAAAATTAAGTAACAAATTTGGGGGATTTTACTTCAGTTTCAAGTTTGGTATATTGAGTTAACTTCACCAAGTGATCACAGTAATAGCCAAAAGAATACGAGTTGGTAAGATAAGCCATAGAGTTAAAGTTAATATGGTAATTCAGTACTTCACACGGTATTTTTGTGCTATTCCAAGACAACGATACTTCACAGTCTAAGCAAAATCTTCAAAGTTCTTCGATGACATTCATTTACAAGACCTTGATCATACCAAGTGTTCTTGATTCTTGCTTCAGTTCCTTTACGATTTGTGAAGTCAAGAGGGTAATGATTCTTTTGTATATCAAGATTTGTGCTTATGACAAGAACTTCTCAAGTATATAGACGTACACGACAATGATGCTTCTGAGAGTTCGTAACCATCATGAGGGAAAATGTATACATCCAACTTCCAGGGGGAATTAGTGTATACTACTTTACTTAGTATGGTTTATGAAGTATTCTGCAAACGTGAGAAGAATTGTTGTTGATTTCTCGCATGCACCCTCGAACGAATATTCACCAAGCACTAATGACAAGAAGTAGTACTACTTAGTGTGGCTTTTCTTCTACATAATTCCGCTGTGTACTTTGATGACAAGTAGAAGACGTTCAAGCTACATCAACGTTTCAGAATCTGCTCAAGATACGGATGTTGGTTTGGGGGGAAGCTAATTCAGAAACTTTGCCAAAAAGGAGTCTATGAAGAAAGCTTTTAAAGACATGCTACGTGAATTGGGGGGAAGTTAATCCAACTCATGCATATTACAATGGCTCCTGTACAAGTAAAGACAATGAAGATCCAAGCTGGAGTACAAGTATCAAGACTAGAAGACAAAGACGTCATCTTCAGCTTTGGAAGTGCCTTGGATGTCACTTTATTTTGTTGTATTTGTAATTGATAGGAACATTGTAAGTAATTCCATATGCCCACATATTGAGGGAAGATTGTTAGCCTTAAAATATGTTGGCTAATACGGAATTACATTAGTTTATATTAGCCGTACACGCAGGGACTAGAAATGTCAAGTGTAGTAAGTAGATCGTGTCTAGGGCTATATATATCCCCTCCATACTTCCATGGAGGGGTAAGGATTCATTTCGCTTGTAATAAGGTGTGTGTTTCTCTCTCTAGAAAACACACATCTTCCCTTTCTCTCACTAAATAATATGGCTAAACATTTGTTCAATCCTCCCCGACCTCCGAATCATGTCTGTTGTTATGTGAATCTTTATGGGTAACAATTGTAAGTTATTCTGTATGCCCACATATTGGGGGAAGATTGTTAGCCTTAAAATATGTCGGCTAATACGGAATTACATTAGTTTATATTAGTCGGACACGCAAGGACTAGAAATGTCAAGTGTAGTAAGTAGATCGTGTCCAGGGCTATATATATCCCCTCTATACTTCCATGGAGGGCTGAGGATTCATTTCACTTGTAATAAGGTGTGTGTGTTTCTCTCTCTAGAACACACACATATTTCCTTTCTCTCACTAAATAATATGGCTAAACATTTGTTCAATCCTCCCTGACCTCCGGATCATGTCTCTTGTTATGTGAATCTTTATGGGATAACAACAAGACTCATTTTTTTTAGATCTCAGTTGTGTGTGTTCTTGAAACGCAAGTATAGAATCTCGTTCAAAAGATTTTAACACACAAAATCCTCACAGATCCAAAACACATCATCACTCGTCTATCATCCAAGACTGTCATCATCACTCATTTCACAATCAACAACAATCAAACACCGACTCGATCTATCAGTTTCTTTTTTGTGTTTGTATAAAAATTTCAAGACCCTTAATCAGATCATTAACACCAAAAGAAAATCATCATCGATCGATTTTTGAAGCATAACTTCATTTAATTTTTTAAATCAGAAAAAGAAAGATAAGAACATAAGTGTTTATATCATTCTTTTGTTTTAATTGTCAAAGAAAAACCACAAGATCAAAAGGACAGTAAATCTACCTATGTCACGTTTTTCTTCTAAGGGGTGAGTTTCATTTAACACGTCAAGAAAGAAAGAATAATCTGAGTTGGATTGTGTTGTGTGGAGTGATAGAAAAAGAAAGAGGTGTTCGAACATGGTAGAGATTTAGGGTGGTTATTTGGGTTGTATATGTGTCTGTGAGTGAAATACAAAAAGAGAGGCGTGTTATGTGTGAGTGTGAATAGGGTTAGGGTTTGTCAAAAAGTGAGTGATATATATTTCTTGTAGGGTTTGTCGTATTATGTTTTTACCGAAAATTTCATTTACTACTTGGGCTGAAACATTGAGACATTTATCGTTGGGCTAAAAATTTCGGTGTATTGCTTAAATGATTGGTATGGGCTGAGCAAATTAGTAATGTTGCATGGGATGAGAAGTATATCCAAAAGTTCTGTTAGAATTTTTATAATTGGGTTGAAATTTTGTGCTAGCATTTTGAGGAATAATTTTGGTTTTTGGTTTTAATTGTGGTTTGATAATTCGTGCGTATTTTGTTTAGAGTAGA